>JAGFNQ010002527.1:0-57552 GCA_024364735.1 Boesenbergia rotunda
TTGGCATGAAAGCAGCATTTTGGCACAAGTGATTCTCTTTTGCGTATCAAGCATGCTGTGGCATTGTTTTGCATCAGTTTAGCTCCACATTAGAAATCCCTTTGCAATTGAATTCAGTGATTTGTTTGATTTTTGCACGCCATTTGTTGTTGCATTTTATTCCTACATATAGGGTTACTTTCCTGCAAATCAATTCTGAAGTAAGCTGTTTTATCTTGATCAGTCTCAATTGTCGAGTTTTCTCCATTCATCCTTGCAGAAAACTGCATTGATAGCCTACCCTTCCCAGCTGATTTGATCAGCTAAAGATTTCTGTATGGATTTCCATTGCAGTACATCAGTTTTCCTTTGTCTGCGCTTCAAGGTTGCTGAATTATGCATGATAAAAGTTTGCACTGATTTGTGAAAGGAGTAAACTTATCTTTTAGTGTTCGGGTTGTGCTTGAAATCAATTTCATATGCATTTGACTTGTTCCTGAATTGTGATTTCATTTTGGCACATAAGCATCTCTTTTGCGTATCAAGTTCGTGTCATTGTTGCATTGTGTTGCAAGTAAGTTTCAGTTGAGTGGCACTTCTTGGAGTTAAATGCAATTTGTCGCATACACTTGCACTTGAGTTTAGAAGTATCTTTGCATTTGGCAAAGTGCCTTGGTTGAACAGGTTTTCATTAGTTGAGCTCATTGGTTGCCATATCTAGTTTAAGTTGCTTGGTACAGTTTCCTTCTTTCTATTGTGTTTTCATTTCTCATTGAAACTAAACCCCAGATTCTATTTGAAACCCAAATTCACAAATGACATACAAACACAAGCTCGAATCACACAACATCAACTAGTCCCGAGGAAAAATACGACCTGTGGCCCCTTTTCTACGTTTTCATATTTTTGATTGCAAAAAGGGTTTCCAGCATTTTATATTCATTTTCTAAATTTAGAGGACCCACATTCGTGACAGTCTATTTTGGGTTCGTTAGTGTCCAACAACCAAAACTAAGGATTGACCTCTGACTCCAACTATATTAATCATAAACTAATTTCATGGTTTGAACATGTTGAGGTTCATGCCGGACATGGATGTGTCCATCAACCCAAACGAGAAATAAAACTCCGGTTCTAACCATATTAATGGAAGGTGTTGGCCTTAATATTTTGTAAGGGGTTTTGGGTCTCATCCTTTTCTTTTATGCACATTCATGACATATAATTATGTCATGTCCTAACGATTTCCATAATAAAGTATGTATGTGACTTAATTTATCAAGTCTCATTAATTGAATTAGGAACCAGATTTCTAATTCTAATTTCATACTTTATTCAAGGAATTGTTTTGGGAAACAATTTCCTGAATTCAATTTCAGAAATAATATGTTTAAGACTTTGATTTCTCTAAATCAAATCTTATTAAATTAAGAGACAGATTCCCTTGATTCAACCACATATTATTTTCATGAAAATCTTATTTAAGGAAATATACTCTATAGGAAATAATTTTCCTAATTAATTTTGGAGACAATAATATGTAAGAGCATCACCTCATAAATCAAATAAGGAAATTATCGTTTGAGAATCACCTCAAAAATTTCCAAGATTTGATCACATATTTTATTTATGGAAAATTAATATCAATAAAATAATTTGGATGACTCCCCGAGGCTCAATCCAAATTAAACATTTGACAATTTAAATTCAATTTAGGAATTTTAATTATACCAACTAACTTTAAATTCGACGGCTCCCCGAGGCTCAATCCAAAATAAAGAATTTTGTAAATAATTTAATTTCAATTATAAATTTAAATGCCAATTAATATTCCCATAATTTGTCTAGACTTTCTTGAAAGAAAGTGCCCAAAATTGCGAGCTTTCCATAAATGGAAAGTTTCCAAAAATAAAAGGTTTTCAGAATAATTGTAAGTTTCTGGTACAAAGAAAACTTACGTTTTTCCAAAATTGAAAAATTTCTAAAATGGGAAATTTCTAAAATTGGAAAGTTTCCAAAAATGGAAAGTTTTCACAATTATCATAAAATTTCAGAAATAGAGATATTTCAAAAGTTTGCGAAATTTCATGAGGATTTCCAAACTTTGAAATTCCTAAATCGAAAATTTACCATAATTGAAAAGTTTCCATAATTAAAAATTTTTCAAAATTGAGATCATGATAAAGCTTTCTGCAAAACAATTATATGATTATGTCGAACACAAATCTCGGCTCTGATACCACTGTTGGGACCGGGTGCATGTTGACATGGATGCGGGTTCGTAATTTTAAAATTAATTACGTGCAGCGGAAGGTTTAGCATAAATAATTTCTCTAATTATTTAACCTCACATCTAAGCAAGCAAGTTTATCTTGTGTAGACATGATCATATATTTAAAATTTTGCAAAAATATAAACTAATTTACGTATTACCTCGCGTAACTCGAAGGAAGGGACGAGATCCAACCGTAAGCGTCTCTTGGAAGCTCCGCCTCTATTCGCGTCCACGCCGAGTATCTTCGGGATGACTTCGCAAAGCCATGAGTTTCGTGTTCTCGAGAACTACTAGATTCTCCGAGAACACGACAAGAAAAACCAAGAGAGAAGTCGGAAGACTAACCACAAAAGGATGGTCGGCTGGTGCTCCTTCTTGGGGCTAGTTGGCGCACGGCAAGAAGTGGAGAAGAGAAGAAGAGAAAGAGAGGGAGAGAGCCTATGCCTTCATCTGTATGATTATTGGCCAAGCCTTGCCTTGAGTCCTTTATATAGTGGCCTCTCAACCATCAAGCCTCTCAAATATGGAATAACTTATTCCATCATGCCAAGTTTTATTTTATATCATGGTTAAAATTATATTTTAATTCATGATAAAAAATCAATCAAGTCTCTTCTCTCCTATGTAATAAATTTTCTTATCATGGTAAATCAATCCATGATTGATTTTATAAAATAAATCAATCTATTTGTTCATTTTAATTTCCATGAAAAATAACCCAAACCTTGGTTTATTATATAAAAAATTTATATCATCCATAATTTTATAAAACAAACCACACTTGGTTTATTTTATAAATTGAACCAAAACTTGGTTCTCTCCCTTTGTTGTGGTCGGCCAAGCAAAGAGGATGGAGGCCCTCTTTGGCCGGCTCATCCAAGCCAAGCCCCAATGAATTAAACTTATTTAATTCATCTATTAAGTCTTCAAAAGACTTAGCCATTTTACGCTTCCGATGCGTCTTTGAAAAATTCAGATTCGACTTATCGTTTGGCTCAACCAAACTTAATCTCTCTTGATTGGAAAATCCAATTTTCAACTCGTTTTAAATCCCTCGGATTACTCGTAGTGCGTGTGACTAAATAGGCTTTCGATTTATTTTGGCCGTCTATAATTAATCAATTATAGAACGATCATGAGTGGCACCTAGTAGTACATCATGATCCCCAATTAATCGAAAGATCAACGGTTGACCTCTGAAACAATTCTGAAACCCTTCAGCAGCTATAATGAATCCTGCCTCATTCCCTTCACCATCTTATACCCACTTGGTTCAAGACATGGTCTATGTGTGTCAGTCCCCACTAGGCTGACTACGTCACACCTAGCCCAAGTAACATTTTCTCGTCCTACGGATTCTAATTACTCTCATGTATTTAAGAGATTCATACTCTGAACATGTCATGCTCTGGCCAGAGGCTTCGAGTAACAATCCGACGATAGGCCTCGGGTATACATCTCCTCGCAAGGAGTGGTGAATCCTTTGTAGGTTGTTCAAACATCTTCGGGCACTTCGGCTTATACCCAATCATCCTGGGTCCACACCTCCTTGGAGATGCTTGCTTAAGATGTCAAAGTATAAGTCTCCATGACCAAGATGACTTGAACACCGCAAGTCAAAGGAACATCGTACTTAAACTGCAGTAAGAACTTCACTGACATATCTATATGTAGACTACCATATGAAGTTTTACAGCCAGTCACTCCAATGAACTAGTTCCCTTAACTAGCATTCATTTTTATCCCCAGACATCTCAATGTCACCAGCCAGTGAGAATCAGCTGATTAGAGAATAACCTATGCTGTCTCAACAGAATTGATAGTGTCTGAATTTATCAATTCATCGACTAGGGACAATTTCAATACTTCACAATTGCACATGTAGAGATAATCACTAGTTGTGAATTTATCACAAATTCTCTCATGCTGTGAATTGTATTGCGGACATTCAGTAAATGAGTTTAAGATCTCAATCAAATATACAATCATGTATACTCAAATAGTGAATATTTATTTATTAAAATAAATTATTACAATCATAAGGCGATTGCCTTAGGACACTTCTCTCATATCACTAACAGACCAGACCTAGGAGGGCTCGGTGAGGAGAATATGAAGGCAGGAAGAGGCTGTCGACGGTGGGTTTTGGCTGAGCGGCGGTGGCAGCGGTGGAGAGGAGGAGGAGAAGTTGTGCTCTTCTCCTTTCCTTCTCTTCGGCCTCCTCTCCTATCTTCATTACAGCATCTTCTCTGTGTGCGCGAGCAAGGAGCAGAGAGGAGAAGCAGCTGGTGGCCTGGAAAAACAAGGAACTTACCTTGTTTAGCCTCGGCCAGGATGAAGAAGGTGGGGTTAGGTTTTCAACTAGTTTTCTTGAAGAAGAAGGGGTTGTTTCTTTTCATCCTCCTGTTCTTCACCTTCCTAGCCTTCCTCTCAGAGCTACCTTGAAGTTGGCCGAACCTTGGAGCTTAAGGTGGCCGGCAGTTTGAGGTGGAGAGGTAGAAAGGCAACCGACGCAAGAAAACCCAGCTTCCTATGGTTTGTGTTGGTGATTAGAATACGATAGAAGAAAGGAGATTAATATAAGGCTCCTGGTGACTCTATGTCATGGTAGATCGTCGCCCATACGACATCCAGGAGGAGAGGATCATAAGGTAGAAGACTGCGAGATAAAAGTCGAGGTATACCTCTCCCTAGCTCCTTTTGTTTTCGTGTTATTTCATGCTATGTTTCTTATCGTTGCATGTTCATTAATTAATTGTCATAGATTAATTACTTGAGAATTAATATGATAATTAATTTATGTCATGGACCCCTATAATAAACACAAAGACCGGCGATCCATTCATCGTCTTTCCGTGGTCAATTAATTCGGATAGTTACAAGGCCTTAACTTTGGTTTTGGCTAAGTTGTGACTTGAATTAATCGATACGACGATGAGACGGTCGTTTGGGAGACAGTTCTCTATTCAGATTAAATTTTAAATCCGTAGGCATAGAGAGGTCTCTCATGTTCGACCCCGTGGTTGCTTAGGAAATCCTCAAGCCATGCAAGGGTATACACACAACAGAAGGTTCGGTTGGATCATCCTTTTGTTGAACCGCCTTCTTCATCTTTCTTTGGCCCTTGATCATCTTGTAGTAACTCCAGGTCATCCGGACCGGCTCAAGATGTTCGATTCTATCATTGTCAGATTTTGAGTCGGAATCTGACTCGGGTATCAGTTGTAACTTCTTTTTCTTCTGCTTCCTAGGGACTTTTCTTGCAAAAAGAGTCATACCCTTTTCAACCTATGAAACGTTAGTCTGTTCATGCAGTTCTAATTTAAAAAATAGTTCATCAAGCTTAATATCAAATAGGTTCATTGAAACCTTGTATGCATCTACCATATATGCCCACAAAGAATTTCTGGGGAACGAGTTTAGAGTGTACTTGATTAGGTCACGATTTTCTATCTTGTGACTTATTATGTGTAGACCATTCATTAACTCCTGGATCCTTGCATGGAGTTGTGCAGTTATCTCACCGTCTTGCATTTTAATGGTGTATAACTTGTTAAGAAGAAGATCATGCTTGCTGATCCTTGTATCTGACGTCCCTTCATGCAACTCGATCAAACCACAATGCAGGGTCTGTGTAGCTTTAGTGTCTGCTTCTATTTTATTTTCGAGTGAAGCGTGTTGGTGCCGGAAGCACCAAGATCGAACCTGTGTTTTGATAATGGCAAAGGGTTCATAAGTTAAGATTTTGTTGTGATCTAATGATGTTACTCAAGTGTACCAGAAAAGTCCTAGGTCAACTAGGCATGAAGTCCTGACATAAGGTTGGGCAATAAGTCCTGGTCGCGGGCTGGGCACCGAAGACCTAATGAGTGATGCTGAGCAATAAGTCCTGGTCGTGGTCTGGGCACCGAAGACCTGGTGAGTGAAGCTGGGCAATAAGTCCTGGTCTTGGACTAGGCAGTGAAGACCTGGTGAGTGAAGCTGGGCAATAAGTCTTGGTCGCGGATTAGGCACGAAGACCTGATCCTGGGGGATTGGGCAAAAGTCCAACCGTAGGAGCCAGTTGACAAAAAGGTAAACTCTCCTGAGAGAAGTAAGTGAGGATGCGTTCCTCATAGGAGGGAACACTAGGCGTCGGTTCGACCTAGGGATCCATTTTGGAAGCCCAAAGTCAGAACCAAGACAGCTCCGGCTGTTAATTGTGCTAAACAATATATTATTTGTCTGTTCTTTGTGTTTTCGAACTAGCCCTGGTTGCAAGAACAAAGGGTGAATGTTTTCTGCTCCCAGGCACCTGTATTGTGACATGCGCCCCAGACAAGGGTGTTTCCAAGCCATCTCGAAGCAAGCCTCCACGTCAGCATCTGAGGCGCCTGTGATGATACAGACGCCCCATTCAGCTCAGGTGCCCCAGTTGAAGGGATTTGTGCTGGCCAAGTCTACAGATGGAGTTTCGCGCACGGAAGGCCATGTTTCAGGCGCCCCCTTCAACCCAGGCGCCCCATGACTTACTATATAAAGGGGTTCAACCCCTTGCTTTAGAATACAACTGCTTCCAATGATTTCTCTCAAGCGCTCTGCTCCAAACGCTCCGTGCTCAAGACTCAAGCGCCAACGACGACCCGCGGGTCCGATCTTCAATCTTCTCCGGTCATCGGTATAATGTTTTAATTGCTTTATTTTCTTTAAATTATGTATTCGATTTCAAACTTGTAATATTCTCTCAGAATATAGAATTGCCCATCGTAAATGGTCAAGGACCATGGGCCTTCGAGTAGGAGTCGACCGCGACTCCACACCAAGTACAAAATTGAAGTGTTAGCATTGAATTTTTCTGCTGCGCAAGTGCTCTCTTTTTTCCGAAAAATTGTTTATCGATTTTCACCCCCCTTTATCGATTCTAAACAATCCTACAATTGGTATCAGAGCAGGTCGCTCAAATCTGTTGTAACCACCAGTTGAGCGATTTTTCAGATTTTTTTAATTTTATATATTTTTTCGTTCGTAATTTTCTCGTTAATCGAGGTTGGTGCAACACCACTCGATTTTTGTTATTACTATTTTTTTTCTAACGCACTACTAATCCAAGACTTATTCTTGGGACAAGTTTTTTTATAAATTTTTCAGTTAAAATTCCATGGCCAACCAAGAGTGGAACAATGCCTATACACCGCTTTTTTCTGGCGAGAATTTCAGTTTTTGGAGAAGTCAAATGGAATCTCATCTGAAGCCCCATATGGGCATATGGTTGATAATCCAAACGAGATTCTCTTTTCCCGCAAAAGATGGATTATCAATCGCGTGGGACAAACTGGATGAACCAACGCTCAACAAGATTGAGACAGATGCAAGGGTGACTCCAATCTTACAATGTGGCCTAACCAAAGATCAACTCAAGCTAATCGAACCATTCAAATGTGCTAGAGAAATTTGGGAGAAGTTGATCAACCTACATCAAGAGAACTCAGATGAAGAAGAAGATCAGGTAAGCTATTTCACACTCTCGGCTCAAGCGCAAGTAGCTGAGACAGAATCGGTACCCGACTTCAAAATCGACTTCGAACCAGAATCAGAAGATGAGTCTGCCAAGATAGAATCCGCACTCGACTTCGAAATTGACTTCGGGCTAGGATCAGAAGAAGAGTCTGACGAGATGGTACCCGACTTTGAAATCGAACCAGAATCAAAAGATGAGTCTGCTAAAACAAAATCGCTACCAAATTTTGATTTTTTTTTCAAAATTATGATTAAATGAACAAACTAATACTACATTGGTCGAGAAGAGTATTGCATTTGTTGCAGGTAAAACTCCAGGAAGAACTCAGAAAAAGAACAAAACACCAGACCTGAGTCCGACTCAGACTCAGAATTAGATGACGATGAAGGGGATCGTCCAAAACTGGTCCGGATAGCTCGCGACTACTACAAGGAGCTCAAAAACCAAACGAACATGAAGAAATCAAATCAGAAAAAGGAAGATCCATCTGAACCCTCGACGAGCTAGAAGGGCAAAGGTAACATCACCTGCTACGAGGTCAGTAAGAAGGGGCATTTCATATCAGAGTGCCCCAACCTAAAGGAGAACAAAAAGGTTCGGAAGAAGAAGGCTCTTCAAGCTACCTGGGATGAATCATCCTCAGAAGAGGAAGAAGAAGCTTCACACTCGAACCTACTCGCCTTGACCGCTTCGAAAGACATCGACTCCAGAACGGAATCAGAACCAGATGAGGGCGTCGGCACCGAAAGCTTTCGATCTTAGAGGATGGACAAATCACGGTAAGAGGTTATTCGGAATCCGAACTTTATGATTTAATTTCTTACTTGTCTCGTAAATTGGCGAAAGCCATCATCCGGGTTGAAACCCTCTAATAGGAAGTAAAACTCCTGAAAGAGGAAGTCAACTCGAGTTCCTTAACCGAACCAGTTCAAGAAGGAAACTCAACTCAAGTTCAAAAGCTTGAGGAAGAGAATTACTCCTTGAAAAATCATGTCAAGGAACTCAGAGTTGCTTTGGAACGATTCACCTCAGGTTCCAAGAATCTTAACATGGTTCTTGGAAAACAAAAATCTATTCTCAATCGATCTGGACTAGGCTATCGAACCAAATCGCGACAACGGTCTTATTATTCAGTATTGAACCAACCTAGAACTCGAGTCCAAGCATGGGTCCCAAAACTATGTTTGAATAAACAAGCTGGACCAAACCAATATTGGATCCCCAAGGACAAGATTCACAACTTGCCTAACCCTTGTCGAGGCTTCAGTCTAGGGGGAGCTTATATAAAAACCATCTTTATATGTAGATAATTTTTTTTTTAAATTACTTGATTGCTTGTTTATTTTATTTTTGCAAATTTTATTATTCTGTTTAGACATAGGAATGATTAGTTTATGGACAAATGACTTACTTAAAACTTGAACAACATAGTATTAGGTGGAGGTGAGATGATAGTTCGTTAGGGAAGCCTTTCTAATAAGGTCAAGTGAGGTAAGACGTACCTTACTTGGTCTATTTAGTCTGGTGGAACTAGCCAAAGCTACCTATCCAAAGCCTAAGCTAGTTAGAACAAAATTATTCAAGAAGTAATTTGAAAATGAATATTCGGTAAAAGGCTTTGTCAAGGATAGGGTTGTTGCTCCAATAAGGCTACGACCAAAGAAGGCCTCTGTGCCTCGCCAAGACCTGGAAGCCGATTACCGAAACTCAAATTCAATTTACTATTTGATAAATTTGAATGTAACACAAGTTTTAATTAAATCTTAGGTTCAACATTTTTTCAAGTTAATAATCTTTCAAAATTAATTCTACATCTTTCAAAATTCATTCTACATCTTTCAAAATCAACTCTACAACATTTTCAAAATTATTCAATATTTTTCAAAACTCTACATTTTTCAAAATTAACTTAACATTTAAAAAAAGGTTAATTCAATATTTTTCAAAATTAATTAAACTAATATTTGAAAACTTGTCTCACAAAAACTTATAAGGTCAACATTCTTGATAACGTTAGATGTGGGTGAGATAGGCTAGGTAGTAAAATTCAATTCAAACTATTCCTACCTCTACACAAATGGATCCAAATCAAAACATACTTTATGTGTAGGAACATAATGATTTGGACCAGTGGATGTTGGATAGTGGATGCTCTAGACACATGACTGGGGATAAATTGAAGTTCACCAAAATCAAGTTCAAAAACCTAGGCTCAATAGCATTTGGCAACAATGCTACACTTAAATTAATTGGGTCAGGTAACATTGAACTTAACTCAGATTTTATCATTAAGAAAGTTATTTGTTGAAAATTTCAAGTTCAATTTGCTTAGCATTAGCCAACTCTGTGATACTGGTTACATTGTTACCTTCATAACTCTCACTACCTTATTAAGAATATACAAGATTCAGAAATAACACTTAAGGGTAGTAGGAAAAACAACGTTTACACAATCAATCTACCTGTGGTACCCAAATATTTTCTGACTCAACTTGGATTGATTAAAGGTGTACCAAAAATTAAGAACATTGACAATACAATTTGTAATTCATGTCAACAAGGCAAACAAACGAAGTCAACTCATAAGCCAACCCAATCAGACTTAACCCAAGCCACACTTGAGCTCCTACACCTTGACCTATGTGATTCACATGGAGCCAATAACAAAGCGGGAATCGGTACTGCTTACTAGTAATTGACGATTAATCTAGATTTACCTGGGTTAGGTTCATAAAAACTAAAGATGAAACATTTAACTCTTTTAATGATTTGTGCAAAATAATAGAAAATCAAAATGACACAAAAATTAAAAGACTTAGGAGTGATCATGGGGGAGAGATTGAAAACAAAAAATTTGAGAACTTGTGTAAAATTAATGGGTACCTCCATGAGTTTTCATGTCCTAGAACTCCCCAACAAAATGAAATAGTTGAAAGAATGAATAGAACCCTTTAGGAAGTCGCTAGGACCATGCTCAACGAATATAACCTAACTAATAAATTCTGGGCAGAAGTGATAAATACAGCCTGTTATATTCAAAATAGGGTCATAATTAATCGAAGACACAATAAGACACCCTATGAACTTTATTATCATAGATTACCTAATTTACATTATTTAAGGGTTTTTGGGTGCAAAGTCCATATTTTGAATACTAAAGACTACCTTGGAAAGTTCCAATCGAAATCAACCCCAGGGACCTTCTTAGGATATTCAACAACTAGTAGAGCCTATAGGGTCTATAATAAACAAACCCGTAAAATTGAGGAAACTACCAACTTAATCTTTGATGAAGAAGTTGAAACAAAGTCTATTAACAATCAAAACAAATCAAATGTTGATCAAGAAGATAGTGAACCATCAATTGAACCATTATATGAACTATCAATTGAACCAACTACTGAGGCCTCAACTGAACCAATAGCTGAACCAACCCAAGTAGTTGAACCAAGCATTGAACCAAACCTTCCAGCCAGACCTGAGGCTGAACCTTGTTCATGAAGAACAAAGAAACCCAGACTCAATCATCCATCTGACCAAATCATGGGCGAACCAGCCTTAGGAGTCAGAACCAGGTCTTCTTATAGAAATCATTGTCAGATTGCTCTTATTTCAAAAATTGAACCTAAGACTATAGAAGAAGCCCTACTTGACCCAGATTGGATCATAGCAATGCAAGAAGAATTAGCCCAATTTGAGAGAAACCAAGTCTGGGTCTTAGTACCTAAACCTGAGGGTAAATCAGTAATAGACACTAAGTGGGTATTTTGGAACAAACTAAATGATCAAGGGGAGATTGTGAGAAACAAAGCCCGCTTAGTAGCTAAAGGGTAGTCAAGTTGAAGGGTTAGATTATGATGAAACCTATGCCCCCATAGCCAGACTTGAATCAATTAGTATGTTACTAGCTTTTGCAACCCATAGGGGATATAAACTGTACCAAATGGATGACAAGTCTGCCTTTCTTAATGAGTTTATAAAAGAAGAAGTATATGTAGGGCAACCCCCAGGATTTGAGGACTTAGACAAAATGAATATGTGTTCAAACTTAGGAAAGCCCTTTATGGGTTAAAACAAGCATCTAGGGCTTGGTATGAAAGATTATCAACTTATTTAATTTCTAAGGAATTTAACCAAGGACAAATTGACTCAACATTATTTGTTAAAACCTTAGAAAAAGATATATTTATAGCTCAAATATACGTAGATGATATAATATTTGGGCCTACAAATTCTATCTTTTTAAAAGAATTTGTCAAAATTATGGAGAGTGAATTCGAAATGAGCTTGGTAGGTGAGCTAAACTTTTTCTTAGGTCTCCAAATTAAACAAACCAGGGATGGTAACTACGTTCATCAATCCAAATATGCAAAGGAACTAATAAAGAAATTCAAAATGGAAAACTCCAAAAGCTTAAGTACTCCATGATTACAAATGTCAAAATAGATAATGACCCTGAAGGTAAACTAGTTGACCTAAAATTATACAGGAGTATGATTGGTAGCTTATTGTACTTAACTACTAGTAGTCCTGATATTTTGTTCATTGAAGGAATGTGTGCTAGATACCAATCATGTGCTAAAGAATCCCACTTAGCAGCACTAAAAAGAATTCTAAGGTACATTAAGGGTACCATAAATGTAGGTATTTGGTATCCTAGGACTTCCACTTTTGAATTATTAGGATACTCTGACTCTGATTATGCCTGTTAGAAAGAGTACAAGTGGAAGTTGTCAATTATTAGGACATAGTATAGTCAGCTGGTGTAGTAGAAAGCAACACTGCGTAGATTTATCTACAACTGAAACATAATATGTTGCCCTAGGAGAGTGTGTAGCACATCTTTTATGGATGATGCATACTCTTAAGGATTTCCAGCTGGACTATACCCAAACCAAAGTGTTCATTGACAACATAAGTTCAATAAATCTGACTAAAATCCTAATTCATCACTCTCGAACCATACATATAGAAGTAAAACATCACTTTGTTAGGGATCACGTAGCTAGGGGCAAAATTGTACTTATGCATGTGGACTCAAAATCTAATTTAGCTGACATCTTCACTAAACCCTTACCTAAATCTGTGTTTAGCTTACAAAGAAGCAAGTTAGGGTTGTGCTTAGTAGAATAGGACTGTTATATTTCCTTTTCCCTTTCAAAATTCTTTTCATTTTCATTTTTAAAAAATTAGCATTTAATATCTTTTGAAAATCATTTCTTTTATTAAGTCTTGAAAATTCAAATGATTTTCCAACTTAGATTTTTCAAAAATTACCCCCTTCAAAACTAGGGTTTTTGCACAAATGGACTTAGCCTAGGATTTAACCCTAGAATTACATGCACCTATAGATCTAGAAGCCAGCATCTTACTGTTGGAACTTGAATGACTAGAGAGGGGGGGTGAATATAGTCGGACACAAAATTTTTGAGTTTTTCAAATCTATTCTGCACTTCAGAGTTAGACAGCGGAAGCAAATGCAGAAACAGAAAACTACAAACAACAACCCAAAGCAAAGGAAAGCAAACCGACGCTAACACCTCGATATACAAGGTTCGGGGATAACTTGCCCCTACTCCTTGGCGTGCCCGTATGGTGGGCGATCCCTTGATCGTCGGCAAATAAAGCCCCGGTGAACACCGGATAAGATAGAGCCTCCTTCTCGGTGGAGAAACCTCTCCACAGATCTCACGGATGATGGAACTTGAGTACAGGAGATCACACAAGAAGGAACACTCACAAAGCTCTCACAGGAATGCAACAAGATCGCTCAAGCACAAAGCAACAGAGAGCACGAACACAGCCCAGCCAAACTTCCCAAGTTTCTGTCTTGTTCCCCCGCTCCTCTGCATCCAGCTTTGTCTCTTAAGCTCCCTCTCACCAACACAAGCTTCATCAGCATCCATTGAGCCAGCCTGAACCCACTGACCTTCCTGAGCACTCAGTCCACTGAAGACCTCCTCTCCAGCTGAGTCTCCGTCTGTCACCAGCTGCTCCAGTTGCTGTTGAAACCTGAGAAGGAGAAACAAACAAACCTGCTGCAAGGAAAGCCTCCCATTAACCCTCCTTGAGTGTTTGAATCAGCTGCTATCACCTGCACACTCCAACAGAGGCTTAGCAATACATATCAGAAATCAGCAAGTAGCAGAGAATCGACAATGAAAACAGACGCGATCAAAGCTTCTGACAGCGCATTTTGAATTAAAGTTATCGGTCACCGACCGATCAGAGAGCCTCCTGATCGGTCACCAGACCGATCAGGCTGGGTCCAGACCGATCAGGCTCCATCCTGATCGGTCCCCAATGCTCAATTAGAAATCGCGATTTCTTTGGGACTCTCCTGGATCGATCGCCAGACCGATCCCAGGTTGTGGATCGATCACCCGACCGATCCACCCCTTTATCGGGCGATTTCTGAGCTTCGCAGTCGAGACCTCCTGATCGATCACCCGACCGATCAGGAAACCTCCTGATTAGTCACCAGACCGATCAGGTCATGATCAGACCGATCAGGCTCCGTTCTCATCGATCATAGAGAGGAACCTGCGATGCTGGATCGTTCTCCAGAACGATCTGCACAGTGATCCTGATCAGTGACCAGACCGATCTGGAGCAGTTCAGCAAGGGAACTTAACCTCACTGTTTGCTCCTTGATCGGTCACCAGACCGATCAAGAGCCAAGCAATGGGTGAAACGCATACTCCCTGATCGGTCACCAGACCGATCAGTCATCGCTGGATCGGTCACCACACCGATCCACGAAGGAGCACCGTGCCAACTCCCTGATCGGTCACCAGACCAATCCAGGGGCTCCAACGTAGCCCTCCAAGCTAGGGTTTCATCCACCTTAGCCCTCCAAGCTATGGATTTTTCACCTAACCCTCCAAGTTGGGAATTTGCACCTAACCCTCCAAGTTAGGACTTTTCACCAAGCCCTCCAAGCTAGGACCAGACCCTCCAAGCCAGGACATTTTCACCTAACTCTCCAAGATGGGAATTCTCACTTAACCCTCCAAGTTAGGACTTTTCACCTAGCCCTCCAAGCTAGGACTTTTCATCCACCTCATCCGAATTAGGACTTTTCAACACCTAGCCCTCCAAGCTAGGACCTGGCTTCACACATCAGGGTTTCGGTCACCCGGCTTCACTCACCGGGACCCGGCTTCACTCACCGGGATTTCAACCTAGCTTCACTCACTAGGATTTCCATAACCTGGCTTCACTCACCAGGACCCGACTTCACTCACCGGGATTTCCATCACCTGGCTTCACTCACCAGGACCCGACTTCACTCACCGGGATTTCCATCACCTGGCTTCACTCACCAGGACACGGCTTCACTCACCGGGATTTCAACCCAAATTCGCTCAACCAAACTTAAATTGTTGTCAATACCAAAACAACAATCAGGCTCAGACTGCATCAACAATCTCTCCCTTTTTGTTGTTTGACGACCCAATTTAAGTTTAGGCATTAAATGATCAATTGAAGGCAGATCAATTATTGTAAGGGAATCAAGATCCTCCCCCTACAATAACCCTAAACTTAATCAACCATTTTCTTCCCTTTGTCAAACATCGAAAAGGGTATGGTTATTAAGTTTGAGCATACCTCCCCCTCAATCACGGGTCTCTTCCCAAACCCAAAATAATCAAAGAATAATTTTTGAATTGCATATGAAAGGCATATACCATAAATGTATCATGGCAACAATGTATATGCATCATATGGCAATAAGTGTGAATTGCACATGTAAACATATACAGAAATATATCATCGTCAAACATGTATATGTTTCATATGACAAGTAATAATGTAGCTTCATCAGACTTATGATTGATTCAGAAAAATTTCTGATGTATCTATGAACAATCAGTTTTCAGAAAAATTTCTATAATTCTGATTCGTACAAGATCGGACTGCATTAACACTTGGACTTCCATGTGAAGACATATACAGAAGTATATCATGGTCAAATACGTATATGCTTCATAGGACGAGTAAGGAATGTATTTGTATCTGACACATAGTCCTGATTGGTCTCCGTGACCGATCAAGTTCGTTGATTACTCGATACAGAAATATTTTTGATTAGTGTGGGGACCGATCAGATTTCAGAAAAATTACTGAAACTCTGATACGTTTCTGATCAGACTGCATTAACAATTTGCATCCTATAACAGGAGAGAGGACTCTATTGATATTTGTCGTTTCAGAAAAATTTCTGAAACACGACATTAAGAACAATAGTCATGACTCAACAAACCCTTTCTTATGAATTTGAACATTCCAACATAGGTTTGTATCAAATCAATATTTTAATACTTGATGTTTCAAAAAAAATTCTGATAATCAAGGATCTTAAAAATTCCTACCCTTCTTTGAACACTTGAACCAACTTGTACTCACTTAGTACCAGGTTTGTACCAATGGAGGATCAAATATGTTTTAATTGTAAATGAGTTGTATCATATTTGTTTGTATCAGATTTGTGTGTATCAGTATGATCCGGTAATCTGATACAACTCGATGAGAAGAGATTGGTTTGAGGAGGTTTTGGATCAATTTGGAACGATCTGGGAGTTCCTTGATCAGAGTTGGTCTGATCGATCACCAGACCGATCAGAAGCACCCCTGATCGGTCGGTGGATCGATCAGGGATGATACAGAATGGTTTCTGAAACTGATCAGTTTCAGAAACAAGTTCGTTTCAACTCTTAATCACTCTAATCCCTAATACAATCAGATTTACTCCCTAAATGATTTCATTAACCATAAATCATTTAATCAAAACAAGCAATCTGATTTGGGTCTCTTAACTAAGCTTCATTTCATATCAAGGATTAAGAATTTCCATGGATTAAAATACCATCACTAGGTTATATTCTAAGCATGTTCTTGGCATGATCTTGAGTTTTCAAAAATAGATTTATGTCAAAGCATGATAAGTATGCTCTAAGCATGAACTTGAATGTCAAAGCATGTTTGTATCAAAATTCCAAGGCAGGTATACATACCATCACTTGAACAGAAAGTTTATAATCATGGATAGCATGGATGCATATTGCTATTTATCAACATCAATACATGAATGAAATCTATGTGTGCCAAGGCATGATCGGAATGTTTTTGGCATGATCATTTTTATTCCAAACAAATTTGATAATTCAATCTACACCTAAGTATTGATATCTCGATAATCCAAATAATATTGGGCATATGAAAAACGCCAAGTTTGATGAGAAAACAGCTAAGTCATAGAAGTTAAGTATTGAGTCTTAAATCATCACAGACTATGAGTTCATACTTGTTTCCTATCATGTCTTCATGTTGTGTAACACATATAGTAAACTCATGGCATACTAGAACAAGTTCCAAAACACCATAAGCTTGAGTTATGGCATATCATTAATCATCATTTGCAGTAAACATAAAATGCTATAGGAAAACCAATTATCCTAAGCAATTCATGGCAAGAGCAAGTTGTGGGTTAGTCTAAGCCATTCATGTGAATTGGAGGAAATGGTAAGCACATTCCTAACTAGGAATGGCTATATGTTTGGAGCACCAAATATCAACCACCCATGTTGATAGATGCTCCCCCTCAAACTAAGCTATACAATTCGAAAGATAAAGGTTTTAGGTACCCAAATTTTGGGACCTAATGAATCTACAATGAAAGATTTAGGCACCCATGCCTTAGTCTTTTTCTTTCTAACCTTTTGAACCCTAGAATTATTTTGTGATCTAAAATGGGTTCTAAACATCAATGACATGAAACTTGATTCTTTAGGTTGGTAACCTAAGCCAACCTTGTTGTAAACCGCTTTTTGTGAATTTAGTATCATGTCTAGAGTTTTAGAGGTAGTTGAAAACTTCTCAAGAATATTCTTGAGGTTTTCAACTTTGCTCTTCAAATCCTTATTTTCATCCTCAAGGAATTTGTCATGCAAATCATTAATGCCCTCAACCTTAGAGGATTTCAATTCTTTTACTTCCAACCTTAATGCTTTGACTTTGGCCTTAGATTTCTTAAGCATTTTTGTCAAGCACGCTATTGTTCTATAGCATTTGTCTAACTCCGGAGAGATTACCTCTTCATCATCCGAAGATGATGAAGGCGCGGTTGGGGAGCTTCTCGATTCGTTGTCACTCTCCTCCTTTGAATCTTCTAAGGACACTAGAGCCACGTGACAGTGGATGTCCTCCTCCTCTTTTTCCTTCTTCTTCTTGTTGTCACCTGCCACTAAAGCTATACCTTTCTCCTTTGGACTTTTGTTAGAGATCTCATGCAACTCCATTTCACAAAATAGATCTTCTAACTTAATAATTGAAAGCTCCTTAGATACCTTGTAGGCATCCACCATAGATGACCACAAGGCATTCCTAGGAAATGCTTTTAGAATGTACCTCACTAAGTCTCGGTTTTCCACTTTTTCATTGATGGAATGCAAGCCATTGATGATTTCTTTGAACCGACAATGAAGCATACTTATAGTTTCGTTTTCTCCCATTGTCAAGTTTTGGAGTTGGCTGAGAAGGAGGTCCTTCTTGACTATCCGTGTATCTTGAGTTCCCTCATGGAGCTCAATGAGTTTGTTCCACAAGTCTCTGGCAGAGGTGAAGGGACCAATCTTGATCAATTGCTCTTTGGTCATCCCACATTGTAAGGTGACCACAGATTTGGCATTTGCTTCACCCTTCCAGATTTGCTCAGCCGACCACTTGGAAAACTCAAGCTCCTTTCCTTCATTATCCTTTGGAAGGAAAAACCCCTCCTTGACAGCGAACCACAAACTCATATTTGTCTTTAAGTAAAACTCCATTCTTGACTTCCAATATGAAAAATCAGTGTCGTCGAGGAATGGAGGTCGGTTTGTGCTCAATCCTTCTCTTCCAGCCATCTTGTTGTAAGCTCTCGGATGTTAAGCCGTGAACAGAGCCCCAAGCTCTGATACCACTTGTTGGAACTTGGATGGCTAGAGAGGGGGGGGGTGAATCTAGTCGGACACAAAACTTTTGAGTTATTCAAATCTATTCTGCACTTCAGAGTTAGACAGCGGAAGCAAATGCAGAAACAGAAAACTACAAACAACAACCCAAAGCAAAGGAAAGCAAACCGATGCTAACACCTCGACATACAAGGTTCGGGGATAACATGCCCCTACTCCTTGGCGTGCCCGTAGGGTGGACGATCCCTTGATCGTCGGCAAATCAAGCCCCGATGAACATCGGATAAGATAGAGCCTCCTTCTCGGTGGAGAAACCTCTCCACAGATCTCACGGATGATGGAACATGAGTACAGGAGATCACACAAGAAGGAACACTCACAAAGCTCTCACAGGAATGCAACAAGATCGCTCAAGCACAAAGCAACAGAGATCACGAACACAGCCCAACCAAACTTCCCAAGTTTCTATCTTGTTCCCCCGCTCCTCTGCATCCAACTTTGTCTCTTAAGCTCCCTCTCACCAACGCAAGCTTCATCAGCATCCACTGAGCCAGCCTGAACCCACTGACCTTCCTGAGCACTCAGTCCACTGAAGACCTCCTCTCCAGCTGAGTCTCCGTCAGTCGCCAGCTGCTCCAGTTGTCGTTGAAACCTGAGAAGGAGAAACAAACAAACCTGCTCCAAGGAAAGCCTCCCATTGACCCTCCTTGAGTGTTTGAATCAGCTGCTATCACCTGCACACTCCAACAGAGGCTTAGCAATGCATATCAGAAATCAGTAAGTAGCAGAGATTCGACAATGAAAATAGACGCGATCAGAGCTTCTGACTACGCATTTTGAATTAAAGTGATCGGTCACCGGACCGATCAGAGAGCCTCCTGATCGGTCACCAGACCGATCAGGCTGGGTCCAGACCGATCAGGCTCCGTCCTGATCGGTCCCCAACGCTCAATTAGAAATCGCGATTTCTTTGGGACTCTCCTGGATCGATCACCAGACCGATCCCATGTTGTGGATCGATCACCCGACCGATCCACCCCTTTATCGGGCGATTTCTGAGGTTCGCAGTCGAGACCTCCTGATCGATCACCCGACCGATCAGGAAACCTCCTGATTAGTCACCAGATCGATCAGGTCATGAACAGACCGATCAGGCTTCGTCCTGATCGATTATAGAGAGGAACCTGCGACGCTGGATCGTTCTCCAGAACGATCTGCACAGTGATCCTGATCGGTCACCAGACCGATCAGGAGCAGTTCAGTAAGGGAACTTAACCTCACTGTTTGCTCCCTGATCGGTCACCAGACCGATCAAGAGCCAAGCAATAGGTGAAACGCATACTCCCTGATCGGTCTCCAGATCAATCAGTCATCGCTGGATCGGTCACCAAACCGATCCACGAAGGAGCACCGTGCCAACTCCCTGATCGGTCACCAGACCAATCCAGGGGCTCCAACCTAGCCCTCCAAGCTAGGGTTTCATCCACCTTAGCCCTCCAAGCTAAGGATTTTTCTCCTAACCCTCCAAGTTGGGAATTTGCACCTAACACTCCAAGTTAGGACTTTTCACCTAGCCCTCCAAGCTAGGACTTTTCACCCAATCCTTCCGAATTAGGACTTTTCCAAATCTAGCCCTCCAAGCTAGGACCTGACCCTCCAAGCCAGGACATTTTCACCTAACTCTCCAAGATGGGAATTTTCACCTAACCCTCCCAGTTAGGACTTTTCACCTAGCCCTCCAAGCTAGGACTTTTCACCCATCTCTTCCGAATTAGGACTTTTCAACACCTAGCCCTCCAAGCTAGGACCTGGCTTCACTCATCAAGGTTTCGGTCACCCGGCTTCACTCACCGGGACCCGGATTCACTCACCGGGATTTCAACCTAGCTTCACTCACTAGGATTTCCATCACCTGGCTTCACTCACCAGGACCCGGCTTCACTCACCGGGATTTCCATCACCTGGCTTCACTCACCAGGACCCGACTTCACTCACCGGGATTTCCATCACCTGGCTTCACTCACCAGGACACGGCTTCACTCACCGGGATTTCAACCCAAATTCGCTCAACCAAACTTAAATCGTTGTCAACACCAAAACAACAATCAGGGTCAGACTGCATCAACACTTACAAGCACCATAGGGTACTTTTAATTGATAACCTAGACTAGGTTGAGATGGTTAGGTTAATGCCTTAACTCAAGATGCATTAAGTCAATCCATCTACAGTAGTTGAGGCGATAAATACAATTGAACAACAATCAAGTTAAGTGTTCAAGCTTAGACAATCTAACTTGATCATATCACTTAACTTGACTAACCCTAGTGAAAGCTACTATTATATAACAGTTAGAAAGTAGCTAACTGGTTTAGTCAGGACCCAAACAAGTTTAGTTTTATTGGTTTGGTCCTTTTTGTTGCATGAATTCACTAGAGTTGGTTCAACACGTACTCAAAATTTCTTTTAATTGGCTCTAATTCGAAATTGACCTATAATTAGTTTCTATCATTTTTTTGATATATGGAAAAGGGGGAGAGTGAAGAAAAGAGAGTAATTTTTTTTTTCAAATTTTACTCTCAAAAATGTTTAAGTGCTGATTCTTTCAAAAAGGTTTTTCTCAAGTGCATAAAATTTTTCTGAGCAAATTTCTCTAAGTAAAATAGTTTATCATGTGCACAATTTTTTTCTAAGTAAAAACATATTTCCAAATGCACAAGAATATTTTGCTAAGTAATTTTGTTTGTGCACAAAATTTTTCTAAACAAATTTTCCTAAGCAAAATTTTTCTAAGTTCATTTCTTTAAGCAAAATTTTTCTAAGTACATTTTTCTTAGCAAAAATTTTTAATCTAAGCAAAATTTTTTGAAATGCACAAATTTTTTTAAGCAATACTTTTTATGTGCACAAAATCTTCTAAGTAAAATACTTTTCGAAGTGCATAAAATTTTTCTTTAAGCAGAATGTTTTCAATTAAATTTTTTTTTGCAAAAATTGGCTTAAGTGAAAATTTTTTTCAAGTAAATTTTTTTTTTGGAAAAATTGGTTTAAGTGAAAAATTTTCTAAGTAAGAAATTTGTACAAAAATTGGATTATGTGGAAATTTTTTCTATGTGAAAAGTTTGCACAAAAACTGGTTTAATTGGGAAATGTTTGTAAGTTGCAAATGCTTTACTTTCAAAAACACTTAATCAAAACAGTTAGATTTTTTTTAAAACTACATATCATTGAAAGCTTTAGGGGGAGCTTAGTAAATATCTTTTGAAAAAGTAATCTCCGTTATAAACATGCTTGTTATATTAAACATGCTTGTTATATACTTTAACTTATTAAACTTAACTTTTTGAACCTGGTTGCCATAAATCAAAAAGGGAGAGATTGTTGGTGTCGGAAGCACCAAGATCGAACCTATGTTTTGATAATGGCAAAGAGTTCATAAGTTATGATTTTGTTGTGATCTAATGATGTTACTTAAGTGTACAGGAAAAGTCCTAGGTCAACTAGGCACAAAATCCTGACATAAGGTTGGGCAATATGTCCTGGCCGCGGGCTGGGCAGCGAAGACCTGGTGAGTGAAGCTGGGCAATAAGTCCTGGTCGTGGACTGGGCACCGAAGACCTAGTGAGTGAAGCTGGGTAATAAGTCCTGGTCATGGATTGGGCACCGAAGACCTGCTGAGTGAAGATAGGCAATAGGTCTTGATCACAAACTGGGCACGAAGACCTGATCCGGGGGATTGGGCAAAAGTCCAACCGTAGGAGCCGATTGGCAAAAAGGTAAACTCTCTTGAGAGGAGTAGGTGAGGATGCGTTCCTCGTAGGAGGGAACACTAGGCGTCGGTTCGACCTAGGGATCCATTTTGGAAGCCCAAAGTCAGAAACAAGACAGCACTGGCTGTTAATTGTGCTTAACAATATATTATTTGTCTTTTCTTTGTGTTTTGGAACTAACCCTGGTTGCAGGAATAAAGGGTGAAAGTTTCCTTCTCCTAGGCGCCTGAATGAGGTCAGCCGCCTATTTGAACAGGCGCCTGTATTGTGACAGGCGCCCTAGACAAGGGTGTTTCCAAGCCATCTCGAAGCAAGCCTCCACGTCATCATCTAAGGCGCCAGTGTTGATACAGGTGCCCCATTCAGCTCAGGCACCCCAGTTGAAGGTATAAGCGCTGGCCAAGTCTGTGGATAGAGTTTCGCAAAGGGAAGGCCACATGTCAAGCGCCCCCATCAACACAGGTGCCCCACGACTTACTATATAAAGGGGTTCACCCCCTTGCTTCAGAATACAATTGCTTCCAATGATTTCTCTCAAGCGCTCTACACTAAACACTCTGTGCTCAAGACTCAAGCGCCAACGATGACCCGCTACTCCGATTTTCAATCTTCTCTGGTCGTCGGTATAATGTTTTAATTGTTGTATTTTCTTTAAATTCTATATTCGATTTCAAACTTGTAATATTTTCTCAGAATATAGAATTGCCCATCGTAAACGGTCAAGGACCATGGGCCTTGGAGTAGGAGTCGACTGCGACTCCGAACCAAGTAAAAAATCGAAGTGTTAGCATTGAATTTTTCCCCTGCGCAAGTGCTCTCATTTTTTTGAAAAATTGTCTATCGATATTCACCCCCCCCCTCTATCGATTCTAAATGATCCCACAAAGCGTCCCACTCTGAATATCCCTGAACTTCACCTTGTGAGCTCTTTGGGATTTTTAGTGCAGATTGGATTATAATCAACATATCCACCTGCGTTTTCAGGTGAACCTCCATTTTGCTCTTCTAGCAGGAGAAATCTTCTCCAGAGAACAGAGGTGGACGTGCGGTGCTGTAGCCTTCTTTTATGGCCATTAATGAACCTAAAATTTTGTAACAACAAACAAAACTTATTCCAAGACTTAGTCTTGGATTAGTTGTACCGTATATAAAGAATAAAAATTTTGAGTGGTGTTGCACCAACCTCAAAAATGAAATCGAAAAAAATACGACCGAAAAAAATAATCAATGATTAAATCCAAAAAACCTACTCAGTTGGTGGTTGCACCATGATTGAGCCACCCGCTTTAATAACACTTGTGGAATCGTTGTAATCGATAGAGGGAGGGGGGTGAATATCGATGACTTGAAATTATTCGAAAAATAGAGAAAATGCACAGCGGAATATAAATAATGCTAACACTTGCTTTTTATTTGGTTCAGAGTCTTCAACGACTGCTACTCCAAGGCCCACGGTCCTTGACTGTTTTCGATGGGCAATCCTTTATTTCAAAAATGAGTTACAAATGAGAATATTCGAGTATAGAATTAATTATCAAAATATAATTATACCGATGACACATGGGGAAATGGAGAATTCTTCTCAAGCAATGTGTCGTCGATCGTGATCGTTGACGGTGCGGGAAACTCGGGCACAGAAGAATGATGAAGCGCGTTTGAGTGCTTGAGTTGGAAGAATTGTTATTCTGAAGCAAAGGGGTGAAGCCCCTTTTATAGTGGGTTCTCGGGCGCCTCAAGGCTCTTGGGTGCCTGCCACGTGGAGCGAATCTGGCACGTGCTTATCCGCAGACTTGGCTAATCCTTATCTCATGGTCTTGGGTGCCTAGGACTGCTGAGGTGCCTGATGGCTCACGAGCGCTTGAGAAGCTGACGTGGAAACCCTGCCAGCCCAGCTTCTCTATCCGTTGATAACCCCCATCTGGGGCGCCTGATATCTATCATGTGCCTGGGTTCTCGGGCACCTGAACCCTTTGAGGCGCCTGGGATACAGCAGCTGGTTCCTTTCAGTCCTGCAACCAGGGTTAGTCCAAGAATAATATAATATGGAATATAAATTCATGACTAATAGCCAGAGATGTCTTGGTTCTGACTTTGGATTTCAAAATGAAATCCTAGGTCGAACCGACGCCTACTGTTCCCTCTTCCGGGGAGTGCGTCCTCACCTACTCCTCTCAGGAGAAGTTACCTTTCGCAAACCGACTCTTTCGGTTGGACTTTTTCTCAGCCTCCATGACTATCAGATATCGAGATGTCCGTATCTCAACCCGCCTCTACTTCTGTTCGCAATCCTCGCTCGGCTAACACTCCTGCCTGATCTTCCGGATCAATACTTTGGTACCCAGTCACGACTAGGACTTCTTGCCCAACCTTCGGTTAGGACTTCGGTGCCCAGCCCTCGGCTAGGTCTTCTTGCCCAGTCCTCGACCAGGACTTCTTGCTCAACCCTGTAGGTCAAGACTTTGTACCTAGCTCAACTAGGACATTCCTACACACTCAAAGCAACACATTAGATCACAACATAAACTTAACTTTGAACTCTTTGTCATTATTAAGACCATGTTCAATCTAGTGCTTCCGACACCAACAGTACCTTCGTGAAGTTCGAGGAACTTTTCCCAAAGTTCCTTTGCAGTTCGATAATTCTCAATTTGGTTGACTGCTTGTGCAGGTAGTATGGACAACAGATGGTATTCTACTTTCCTGTTCGTCACAAAGTCAGCCTGTTTAATCTTTGTCCATAGGCTTTCATCTTTGGATTTGTCATCGGTGTCCAAAGGAGCTACAAAATCATTTTTCATAATTAAAATTAAATTGAAATCAGTTTTAAAGAATACTTGCATCTTGTGCTTCCAATTCGAGAACATCCCCTCCAACTTTGGCGGGTAGATGATTGATTCGACCATTTTGTTGCTGCTTCAAACAGCGGTTAGATCTTCTGGAGCGTCCTGGCTCTAATACCAATTGTAGGTGATCATTGGTAGGCAAGAGGGGGTAAATTTCTCTTGAAAATAAAAATTCTATCTTTTGATTTTGCTTAAACAATGATGTTAGTTAGTTCAAAAAGAAACACAACATAGCATATAAAAACTATAACAGATATAAAGTAATAGTAAAAAGAAAGGGGTAACCAAAATTTTGTTGGTGTCAGAAGAACCAGATCTAACCTAGTTTTGATAATGGCAAAGGGTTCAAAGTTAAGTTTATGTGGTGATCTAATAAATTTACTAAGTGTGCTGGAATGTCCTAGTTAACCTAGGCACAAAGTCTTGACCTGCAGGGTTGAGCACGAAGTCCTGGTCGAGGACTCAGCATGAAGTCCTGGCCGTGGGCTGGGCACCGAAGACATGACCGCGGGTTGGGCACGAAGACCTTGTTTGATGAATTGGGCATGAAGTCCTGGTCGAGGTCTGGGCAATGAAGACCTGATCTAGAATATCGGGCAGGAGACTTAGCCGAGTGAGACCTATGGACAGAAGTAGAGCGGGTCGAGGAATGGACATCTCAATATCTGGGAGTCTAGGAGGCTGAGCAAAAGTCCAACCGAAGGAGTCGGGTGGCAAAATGTAACTTATCCAGAGTGGAATAGGTGAGTATGCATTCCCCGGAAGAGGGAACAGTAGGCATCGGTTCATCCTAGGATTTCATTTGAAATCTAAAGTCAGAACCAGACAACTCTAGCTGTCATTCATGCATTTATTTTATTATTATTCTTTGTTATTGGACTAACATTTGTTGCAGGCTAAAGGAACTAGCTGTTGCGATCAGGGGCACTTGAGAAGGCTCAGGCGCCTGAGAGGACTCAGGCGCCTGAGATTGGTTTTCCCAGTAGGTGGCGAAGCTAAGTTGGCGGTCACTGGTTGGACGCGCGACATTAGCTCCCAGGCCCCTCATAGCTCCCAGGCGCCCAATGGTCCCAAGTGCCCAAGAACAAGATAAAGCTTGGTTGAGTCTGCGGATAAGGATGCGGCTGAACCAGTGATGTGTAGGGCACCCCTATAGCCTATCAAGCGCTCGAGATAGACTATAAAAAAGGTTTCACCTCCTTGCTTCAGACATCAAACCAAGCTCTCAAAATCTCAATGATACTGCTTCAATTCTCGAGTTCTCTTCGTTCAAGAAGATTAGGATTGGCAACATGCCGCATTAGCAACATATTCCTTCTTTTAGTGTCGTCAGTATTGTTTGGATGTATACTAAAAGCCTTGTAGTTTGTATAAAGAACATCTACGTTTTGAAAGAGAATCACAAAATCACAAGTTGCATGTTTATATTAGTATATGCACAAAATTTCTGATACTATCCATTGTAGATAACATGGCGTGTGGTGACGCACAGAAGATCATGTTATTAGTTCCTTGCAGAGTATAAGAAGAGGCTCACAATCGAGATGGAGTTGGACAAATCATCAGGATGGTTGTAGTGTAATTAGGTGTGATTTGTTTTAACTATAGAATTACACTAGCGTACTTTGTGTGCATTGAGTAGGATCAAAATAGAGGTGATCAAATTTATACTAACTTTATAATTGGCTCAGACCTTGGTTATATTATGGTGTACATGCTCTAAATCCCGAAATAATAATGGGTACGTGTACTTAATTATTGTTTCTTTGTTTACCAATGGGCGAGATTTATTTTGCTAAATCGATAGGCCCGGTAAGTTGGGAACAATATTATTTGCATTATATGCCATTGATTATTGATGGAATCCATGTCCTAGTGAGTCGGGATGACGATGCCCCCTTGATGAGCTCATAAGGTTCATCATGTTAAATCATGCAAGTGGACTATGGTCCAAAATGATGATAAGGATGAGTGGTACTAGTCAAGGAGTTAGAGGTTGATTAATTAAAATTGTCAGAAATTTAAATTAATCGATAGGCATTCAATATCTTAAACACGGGGAGATGGATGTTCTTATAATAGGTGGAGCCCATATGAAAATATGGGGGTTGGTGAGGAAATTTAATAGGGATCCTTTAGTGGAATGAAACTTCATTAATGGATGGGATTTGGATCCATTAGTGGGCCATGACCCAACTCCTCTTCATGGTCCCTATCGTAGCCCTATATATACCCCATGGGAGTCATGATACCAAGGCTGATTAATCCATAATTAATCAAGAATTAATCCAACACACAACACAACCAAAACCCTAATCCTCTCCCTCTCATATTCTCTCTCCTAGGGCAAAGTGGGCACCGATGCAAAAAAAGGAAGTGGAGAAGGTTTTCTCCTCTTTTTCCTTGGTCATGGATCCTCATCCAAGAGAGCACCACCTGGTGTTGATCGGCGGGAGAAGCAGCTGGTGGTGGATCGCCTGCGATGACCTCAAAAGTGAGGTTTGCGGCGCCGGCGGTAAGGGGAGAAGAAGGTGCAAGAAGAGGATCATTTATCCTCTTTTTCTCCTACTTTTCCACTCCATCTTCTTCCATCTTGGCTTCCTCCTTGACGTGCGGGAGCTGGGTTCAAGGAGCAGTCGCCGGTGATCGGGAAAAGACGTCTTCTTGACCTCTTTGGTCGGCGGCAAGGAGAAAGGAGAAGAGAAGGATTGCGGTGGCTAGATTGGCAGTGGAGAAGGGATAACCATCTCGTCTCCTTCTTCATAATCTTCCTCAGCTTCTTCCCGGTTCTTCCTTGTGGTCGGCTGGCTTGGGAGGGCTTGGTGGCCGGCGACGCAAAGGAGAAAGGGAAGAAGATTCTGACGAAAACCCTAGAAATCTAGGGTTTGTTGGTGGGTGAAAGAACACGGTGTTGGGTGGCCCTTGGTGACTCAGTGTCTTGGAAGATCGTCGCCCACACGACGTCCAAGAGGGTAGGGTCATTAAGTAGAAGATTGTGAGGTAAAAGACGAGGTATAATCTCTCCTTGGCTCCTTCATTGTTCTTATTATTTTATGTCGTAGTTGATTAATTATCTTGGTTATTAATTATCTATTAATTAATATGATAATTAATCATGTCATGGACCCCGAAGAGAAACACAAAAATTGGCGATCCACTCGTCGTCTTTTCCGCGGTCAATCGTTTAAGTGAGTTAGAAGGCTCGATCTTTATGATTGGCTAAGTTGTAACTCGAATCGATTGATACAATGACGAGACGATCGTTTGAGGGATAGGTCTCCATTCGCATTAAATTTTTAATCCATAGACATGGAGAGGTCTCTCATGTTCAACCTCATGATCTCTTAGGAAACCCACGCTATTCCATCAATTGGTATCAGAGCGAGGTTTCCGGTTTTGTGTGTTTGGGATTCAGTTAATTTTTTGCACATTATCATATATTTTATTTTTGCTGGATGATATGTGGATGTGTGTAGGTTAACTCTTTGTTGTAGTCACTAGATTCCAACTTATCATGGCTTAAATAATGATTGTATGTGATTGATTTTGCATTATTGTAATTAAGTAAATCCTCAGGGTTGTTGAGGCTAGATAGGTATTTAATTTTTGTAATTAAATACGGCATGTGTTTAGCCGAGAATTTTATTTACTTTCGATCTAGATTATATATACTCTCCTTCGTGGAGTATAGGATGGATGAATGTAAATATTTAGCTACTCATCTCGGCTCGGAGATCCCTTCATGGAGGCTTGCGCATGGATAGAGAGTAGTGGACGAGGTGGTGACACGACTGGAGGCGCATTGGAGACGAAGGCCATGATAGTTGGAAAAATCTAGGATTTTTTCTAGTTTATTATGTTGGTTTATGTTGTTGTTGTGTCTGTGCTTGAAAATTCCTCGTTACGAAAAACCATGTGGGAGAGGGACCCTAAGGGTCCTGCGACCTCTATTACTAATTTGACAAGTGATGCGAACAAGTCTGCGCATCGGCTCTGAGTGCCTTCCTCCACAACAGATGGGCTTGTTCAGCAGATTGCTGGGTCAGACAAGATTATAGAAGATTATTTAGGAGCGTGTGATTTTCCCCAACGGAAGACACATAATCCGAGGTAATTTTCTTAGTATCATGTAATGGTAAACACTTAGATGTAAATAATAGTATCCTCCCCAACAGAGTCACTGCTATTATTTGTAGGGTCGAAGAGGACCAACTATTAATTTTAGTTGTCGAAAAGTTAGGTTGACAAGATAATAAAATTAATGGGTAAAACCTCCTCTTGCAAATGTAGAATTCGTATACGTCCACACTAACGTGGCATATGAAATTCTCGGTGTTTTGAGGTGTTAGTTGATTTCAAAATTATTGTTTTGAGGAATCAATTTATTTTCGAAATCTAAAGTGTGTGATTGTTGTGATTCTTAGGATTTTCAAAATGGATCTAGACCCACTTGATTTAATTCAAAGAGAAAACTAACTTAATGCCCCTTATAATAATGATTGGGAAGTAAATCTGGACTTTGTCAAAATTGCCGAGGAATCCAAATGTGATCTTGTCGAGTTCTGTGCTGAAAAACCTAGTGAGATTAATGATGAAGAGGAGTTTTAATATTTTAGTCAATGGTTAGAAGCAGATGAGATGACTCAGAGTCATCAACATCAGACTTCTTGCATTACCATTGATAAAACATCCAAACTCGATGAACTCTTCAGACATCATAATCGAGCCACTTGGCAAGAGGTCATGAAGAACTTGACGACAACCATCATGATTGAGGGTATGCCCGTGAGGGAACATGTTCTCAAACTGATGGCTTAGCTAAATGAGATGGAAATCCTTGGAGCACAAATCGATGGGGAACCCCAGGTCAATCTCATCCTCTAATATCTATCAAAGAGTATTGAGAAGTTTAGCTTAAGCTACAATATGAATAAACATACATATTTATGGGTGGAACTTCTGACAGAACTCGAGGAGGCAGAAGCGTTTTCTCCACAGAGTTCACAGACTTTCATTGCTCAAGGGGTTTCTACTTCTAAACCGAATGGCAAGAAGAAGAAGAAACAAGCTGGGGCAAAGAAAGTAGCAGGATTACAGGGACCTCAGAGTCGCATAAAGTAGTAGAATGGCAAGTGCTTCATGTGCAAGCAGTCTGGACATTAGAAGGCGAACTGTGCCCGTCGGTAGAGTAATAATTCAGGTATAACTTTTTCTTTTGTCATTGTAACATGTTTAGCCATGATATCTACCGGTATCTGGTGTGTAGATACGGATGCCACTAATCAAGTCTGTATTTCTTTGCAGGGGTTCCAGGAAACCCGACGACTAGCTGAGGAAGAGATTACCGTCTATATGGGATAGGCTACGGAGATGACTATTGTAGTGGGATTTATTATTTTTTGTCTATTAGATAGGATGATAAAGTTTTGATTTTATTGAGATTGCTTTTATGTACCTACATTTTTGGAAAGAACTTTTGTTCAGTTTCTAGAATAAGATATTCTATTGCTTTTATTATAAAAGTGGAATAGAAGGATTATCTATTAAGGAACATTGATAGGCAATTGGTACATTTTAAAACCAAAATCTCCCATGATGCAATTAGATGTCAATGGCTCATCATTTAATCAAAATAAGAGAAAGGTTCCTTCCGAGATGAACTAAACATATCTTTGGTGTCTAAGGCTTGCTCTTATTAACCTTAGTAGGATTCAAAAGTTAATAGCCAATGGGCCCTTGGGTTCATTGGTAGTGGAAGACTTCTTAAACCTATGAATCTTGCTTGGAAGGTATGATAACCAAGAGGTCTTTTTAAGGCCAAGGGGTATAGAGCTAAAGGTATGTTGGAGTTGGTTCATTCTGATTTGTGTAGGTTCTTAGTCTATCCAGGATAGAGATAGCCTTGAATACTTCATCTATTTTATGGACAATTATTCAAGGTGGAGGTACATTTACTTGATATACCGAAGTCTGAATCTTTGATTAGTTCAATGAAATCAAGACTGATGTGGAAAAGCATCAACGTAAAAGTACCTAAATACTGCGATTGGATCGTGGTAGCAAGTACCTCTTAAGAGAGTTGTAGGACTTACTTATCAGAAGATGGGAATCAATCCCAAATTGACTGCACTCGATATGCCCCAACAGAACGGTGCAACAAAGCGAAGGAAAAGGTCTCTTTTGGAAATGGATAAGGTCAATGATGAAGAGCTCCAAGTTGCTAAATTTGTTTTGGGGATATGCTCTGGAAACGGCAGCATACATACTTGATACCATCTAGGTCAGTACTCTCTACTCACATAGAAGTGTGGACTAGGCAAGAGACTAGTCTGAGTCACATTCAGATTTGGGGTAGTTCAGCACATATGCTGAAGGGAGATACTGATAAGTTGGAATCTAGTACAGAAGTGCACTTGTTCGTAGGCTATCCTAGAAGAATGAATGGTGGTTCTATTGTCCTAAGGATTTGAGGGTAATCGTTAATACGAATACTTGATTCTTAGATAAGGACTATGTGATGAACCATAAGCCCGTGAGTAGATTTATTTTTGAATAATAGATAGGGGATATTCTGACCTTAGTACCAATTGTACAAGAAGATATACCACAAGTCACTGCTCCACGTGTCACAGTAGATACACAGGTAGTGCCTCATCATAGTAGGAGGGTTGTTTGTTAACTTGAAGAATTCATGTTCATTGGGAGAGTCTTCGGACATGATCCCTGGTGACCATGAATCAAGATCTCTGGACGTATGACGAGGAACATCCGCTTTGAAGAGATAATCCAGTCATGTGGATTTATTCAAAGGGCGGATGAGATTTGTATATGTTACAGAAACATAGTGGTATTCTTGTACTATACAGAGATAATATTTTGTAGGTTGGCAATAATGACAAATTATTATCAGACGTGAGGGTATGGTTATCCAAGAAAGTTGATATAAAGGACTTAGGAGAAGCAGGACACATCCTTGGGGATCAAAGTTCTAAGGGGTCACCAGAGAAGGATGTTGTGCTTATCCCAAGCTTCATAGTAAGACACTGCCCTAGCTCATTTTAGCTCCAAGAAAGGTTTAGAACTTTTCAGCCATGGAGCTACTCTATCTAAGGAGATGTGTTCTACACATCTAAGGAGATAGAGAAGGTGAAGGCGGTTCCTTATGCATCGGCTGTAGGAAGCCTCATCAATAAAATGAGACCGGATACCTTCATTGCCATGGGCATGGTTAGCAGATATCAAAGTAACCCAGGTCAAGGGAATTGGACTGCTGTAAAAGTATATATTAGGCCCTGAGAAGGACTAAGGTGTTGGGATCGGGTGCATGTTGACATGGATGCGGGTTCGTAATTTTAAAATTAATTACGTGCAGCGGAAGGTTTAGCATAAATAATTTCTCTAAATCATTTAACCACACATCTAAGCATGCAATTTTATCTTGTGTAGACATGATCATATATTTAAAATTTTGCAGAAACATAAACTAATTTACGTATTACCTCGTGTAACTCGAAGAAGGGACGAGATCCAACCATAAGCGTCCCTTGGAAGCTCCGCCTCTATTCGCGTCCACGCCGAGTATCATCGGGATGACTACGCAAAGCCACGAGTTTTGTGTTCTCGAGAACTACTAAATCCTTCGAGAACGCGACAAGAAAAACCAAGAGAGAAGTCAGAAGACTATCCACAAAAGGATGGCCGGCTGGTGCTCCTTCTTGGGGTTGGATGGCGCACGGTAAGAAGAGGAGAAGAGAAGGAGAGAAAGAGAGGGAGAGAGCCTATGCCTTCATCTCTATGATTATTTTCCAAGTCATGCCTTGGGTCTTTTATATAGTGGCCTCTCAACCATCAAGCCTCTCAAATATGGAATAACTTATTCCATCATGTCAAGTTTGATTTTATATCATGGTTAAAATTATATTTTAATTCATGATAAAAAATCAATCAAGTCTCTTCTCTCCTATGGAATAAATTTCCTTATCATGATAAATCAATCCATGATTGATTTTATAAAATAAACCAATCCATGGTTTATTTTAATTTCCATGAAAAATAAACCAAACCTTGGTTTATTATATAAAAATTTATATCATCCATAATTTTATAAAACAAACCACACTTAGTTTATTTTATAAATTGAACCAAAACTTGTTTCTCTCCCTTTGTTGTGGCCGACCAAGCAAAGAGGATGGAGGCCCTCTTTGGCCGGCCCATCCAAGCAAAGCCCCAATGAATTAAACTTATTTAATTAATCTATTATGTCTTCAAAAGACTTAGCCATTTTACGCTTCCGATGCGTCTCTGAAAAATTCAGATTCGACTTATCGTTTGGCTCAACCAAACTTAATCTCTCTTGATTGGAAAATCCAATTTTCAACTCGTTTTAAATCCCTCGGATTACTCGTAGTGCGTGTGACTAAATAAGCTTTCGATTTATGTTGACCATCTATAATTAATCAATTATAGAATGATCATGATCATGAGTGGCACCTAGTAGTACATCATGATCCTCAATTAATCGAAAGATCAACGGTTAACCTCAGAAACAATTCTGAAACCCTTCAGCAGCTATAATGAATCGTGCCCCATTCCCTTCACCATCTTATACCCACTTGGTTCAGGACATGGTCTATGTGTGTCAGTCCCCACTAGGCTAACTACGTCACACCTAGCCCAAGTAACGTTTTCTCGTCCTACGGATTCTAATTACTCTCATATATTTAAGAGATTTATACTCTGAACATGTCATGCTCTGGCCAGAGGCTTCGAGTAACAATCCGACGATAGGCCTCGGGTATACATCTCCTCGCAAGGAGTGGTGAATCCTTTGTAGGCTGTTCAAACATCTTCGGGCACTTCGGCTTATACCCAATCATCCTGGGTCCACACCTCCTTGGAGATGCTTGCTTAAGATATCAAAGTATAAGTCTCCATGACCAAGATGACTTGAACACTGCAAGTCAAAGGAACATCGCACTTAAGTTGCAGTAAGAACTTCTCTGACATATCTATATGTAGACTACCATATGAAGTTTTACAGTCAGTCACTCCAATGAACTAGTTCCCTTAACTAGCATCCATGTTTATCTCCGGACATCTCAATGTCACCAGCCAGTGAGAATCAGCTGATTAGAGAATAACCCATGCTAGTCTCAACAGAATTGATAGTGTCCGTATTTATCAATTCATCGACTAGGGACAATTTTAATACTTCACAATTGCACATGTAGAGATAATCACTAGTTGTGAATTCATCACAAATTCTCTCATGCTGTGAATTGTATTGCGGGCATTCAGTAAATGAGTTTAAGATCTCAATCAAATACATAAACATGTATACTCAAATAGTGAATATTCATTTATTAAAATAAATGATTACAATCATAAGGCGATTGCCTTAGGATACTTCTCTCATATCACGAACATAAGGATTATATGTTGGGTTACCGGGTAGACCAATTACTCCCTATAGGTTATATGGATACAAAATTCCAATCAAATAGGGGCTCATATAAGTATTCCACGGGGTATTATGTTTACTTTAGGTGGAACCATAGTTTAGATGAGTGTCGCGCAGCGGCTGTGTTAGTGATATGAGAGAAGTGTCCTAAGGCAATCGCCTTATGATTGTAAACATTTATTTTAATAAATGATAATTCACTATTTGAGTATACATGTTTGTGTATTTGATTGGGATCTTAAACTCATCTACTGAATGTCTGCAATACAATTCACAGCATAAGAGAATTTGTGATGGGATCACAACTAGTGATTATCTCTACATGTGCAATTGTGAAGTATTGAAAATATCCCTAGTCGATGAATTGATAAAAACGGACACTATCAATTCTGTTGAGACTAGCATGGGTTATTCTCTAATCAACTGATTCTCACTGGCTGGTGACATTGGGATGTCCGGAGATAAACATGGATGCTAGTTAAGGGAACTAGTTCATTGGCGTGACTAGCTGTAAAAATTCATATGGTAATCTATATAGATATGTCAATGAAGTTCTTACTGTAGCTTAAGTACGATGTTCCTTTGACTTGCGGTGTTCAAGTCATCTTGGTCATGGAGACTTATACTTTAACATCTTAATCAAGCATCTCCAAGGAGGTGTGGACCCAGGATGATTGGGTATAAGCCGAAGTGCCCGAAGATGTTTGAACAGCCTACAATGGATTCACCACTCCTTGCGAGGAGATGTATACCCAGGCCTATCGTCGGATTGTTACTCAAAGCCTCTGGCCAGAGCATATCATGTTTAGAGTATGAGTCTCTTACATACATGAGAGTAATTAGAAATCCAAAGGACGAGAAAGACACTACTTGGGCTAGGTGTGACGTAGTCAGTCTAGTGGGGACTGACACAAATAGACCATGTCCTGAACCAAGTGGGTATAAGATGGTGAAGGGAATGAGGCACGATTCATTAGAGCTGCTAAAGGGTTTCAGAATTACTTCTGAGGTCAACCGTTGATCTTTCGATTAATTGGGGGTCATGATGTACTACTAGGTGCCACTCATGATCGTTCTATAATTAGTTGATTATAGACGGCCAACATAAATCCAAAGCCTATTTAGTCACACGCACTACGAGTAATCCGAGGGATTTAAAACGAGTTGAAAATTGGATTTTTCGATCAAGAGAAATAAGTCGAATCTGAGTTAATCAGAGGCGCAACGGAAGCTTAAAATGCCTATGTCTTTTGAAGGCTTATTGGGCGAATTAAATGAGTTTAATTCGCGATGGGATCGGCTCGGTTTGGCCGGCCAAAGAGGGTGCGCCACAACAAAGGGGAGAAACCAATTAATTTGGTTTAAATTATAAAATAAATCAAGCGCGATTTGTTTTATAAAATTATGGATAAATAAATTTGTTTTCATGGAAATTAAAATAAACTTTAAATGATTTATTTTTATTTTAAAATCAATTATGAATTGATTTTTCCATGATAAGAAAATTTTATATAATAAATTTATTCTTTTTATGGAAATTAAAATGAACCATGGATTGGTTTATTTTATTTTATAAAATCAATTATGAATTGATTTTTTCATGATAAGAAAAATTTATATAATAAATTTATTCTTTTTATGGAGATTAAAATAAACTTTAAATGGTTTATTTTTATTTTATAAAATCAATTATGAAATGATTTTTCCATGGTAAGAAAATTTATATAATAAATTTTATGAAAATTTATTCCATAATAAAAGGAGAGATGTATTTGTTTTATTATAAAGTTAGTTATAATAAAACTTGGCTTAAACGGAATAATTCGTAAGAAAATTTATAGGATAAATTTCTTATGAAAATTCCGTTAAGAGGGAGACTTGGCAAGGGAGAGACTACTATATAAAGGAACCAAGGCTAGGCTTGAATTCCTCAATTGAGTTATCAAGAGATCTAGTAGTTCTCTCCCTCTCTCTTTTATTCTCTCCCCCTCTCCTCCTCCTAGGGCCGGCGCCCCTAACTCCTCCTAGGGCCGGCGTCCACCTCTCCTAGGGCCGGCGCATCATCATCACACAACCTAGGGTTGGCGTGAGCAACATCCACCAAGGAGGAGCCAAAGAAGAAGAAGCGAATCGCAACTCCTTCCTTCCCGGAATTTAGATTTCGTTTCTTGGTGGTTAGTTTCCTTTCTTCTGTCTTGATCTTCTAGTTGTGCCTTTAGAAAATCTAGTAGTTCTCGTCGGCATAAAACTTGTGACTTTGCGAAGTCATCCCGAAGAGAACTCGGCGTGGACGCGAATAGAGGCGGAGCTTCCAAGGGACGCTACGGTTGGATCTCGTCCCTTACTTCGAGTTACGTGAGGTACTAAGTAAATTAGTTTACTTTTCCACAAAGTTTTAATTTATGATCATGTCCACACATCATAAGGTTGCATGCTAGATACGTGGTTAAAATAATTTGAGAAATTATTTTATGCTAATTCTTCCGCTGCACGTAAAAATTTTAAAATTTTACGAACCCGTATCCTTGTCAACATGCACTCGGTCCCAACAGTAAATGAGTTTAAGATCTCAATCAAATACACAAACATGTATACTAAAATAGTGAATATTCATTTATTAAAATAAATGATTACAATCATAAGGCGATTGCCTTAGGACACTTCTCTCATATCACTAACATAAGGATTATATGCTGGGTTACCGGGTAGATCAATTACTCCCTATAGGTTATATGGATACAAAATTCCAATCAAATAGGGGCTAATATAAGTATTCCACGGGGTATTGTGTTTACTTTAGGTGGAACCATAGTTTAGATGAGTGTCGCGCAGCGGCTGCGTGGCAGACTCCACCATGGAAGCTGAGTATATGGCAACCATAGAGGCAGCCAAGAGAGCTACATAGTTTAAGAACCTCAAGATGGACTTAGATGTGATTCCTGGTTTGCTCAGAGCTATCACATTTTATTGTGATAATAATGGTGCAGTTGCAAACTTGAAGGAATTACGAGCCCATAAGGCGAGTAAACACATAGAGCACAAGTACCACCAGGGAGAGGAAAAGCTGTTGTTGCCTAGATTACATCAGAGAACAACCTAGAAGGATCTTTTCACTAAGGCCTTAGTAGCGAAAGCTTTTAGGCATGTGGAGGATCACGAGGACAGATGTATGTCATTTTGAAGATAGCAAAGTCTTTTAGTATAAGTGGGAGATTGTTAGGAAGTATACTAAAAGCCTTGCTTTTTGTATTAAGAACATCTACGTTTTGAAAGAGAATCACAAAATCATAGGTTGCATGTTTATATTAGTATATGCACAAAATGTCTGATACTTTGCATTGTAGATAACATGGTGTGTGGTGACGCACAGAAGATGTTATCAGTTCCTTGCAGAGTAAAAGAAGAGGCTCACAACCGAGATGGAGTTGGACAAACCATCAGGATGGTTATAGTGTAATTAGGTGTGGTTTGTCTTAACTATAGGATTACACAAGTGCACTTTGTGTGCATTGAGCAGGACCAAAATAGTGGTGATCCAATTTATACTGACTTTATAATTGGATCAGACCTTGGTTATATTATGGAGTAGATGTTGTAAATCCTGAAATAATAACGAGCACATGTACTTAATTATTGTTTCTTTAATTTACTAATGGGTGAGATTTATTCTTCTAAATCGATAGGCCCGGTAAGTTGGGAAACAATATTATTTGCATGGTGTGCCATTGATTATTGACGAAATCCGTATCCTGGTGAGTTGGGATGATAATGCCCCTTGATGAGCTCATAAGGATCATCATGTTAAATCATGCAAGTGGACTATGATCCAACATGATGATAAGGATGAGTGGTACTAGTCAAGGAGTTAGAGGTTGATTAATTAAAATTGTTAGTAGTTTAAATTTATTGATGGGCATTCGATATCTAAAACTTGGGGAGATGGATGTGCTCATAATAGGTGGAGCCCATATGAAAATATGGGGGTTGGTGAGGAAATTTAATGGGGATCCTTTAGTGGAATGGATCTTCATTAATCGATCGGATTTGGATCCATTAGTGGGCCAAGGCCCAACTCCTCTTCATGGTCCCTATCGTAGCCCTATGTATACCCCTTGGGAGTCATGATACCAAGGCTGATTAATCCATAATTAATCAAGAATTCATCCAACACACAACACAACCAAAACCCTAATCCTCTCCCTCTCATATTCTCTCTCCTAGGGCAAAGAGGGCGCCGGTGCATAGGAAGGAAGTGGAGAAGGTTTTCTCCACTTTTTCTTTGGGCGTGGATCCTCATCCAAGAGAGAACCACCTGGTGGTGATCAGCGGGAGAAGCAGCTACTGGTGGCCCGCCGGCGGTGACCTCAAAGTGATGTTTGTGGCACCGGCGGTAAGGGGAGAAGAAGGTGCAAGAAGAGGATCATTCAACCTCTTTTTCTTCTCCTTTTCCGCTCCATCTTCTTCCATCTTGGCTTGCTACTTGATGTGAGTGAGCTGGGTTCAAGGAGCAGTCACCGGTGATCGGGAATAGAGGTCTTCTTGACCTCTTTGGTCGGCGGCTAGGAGAAAGGAGAAGAGAAGGATTGCGGTGGCTAGGTTGGCAGTGGAGAAGAGATAACCATCTCTTCTCCTTCTTCATCTTCTTCCTCAGCTTGTTCCCGGTTCTTCCTTGTGGTTGGCCAGCTTTGGAGGGCTTGGTGGCCAGTGGTGCAAAGGATAAAGGGAAGAAGATTCTGGCGGAAACCCTAGAAATCTAGGGTTTGTTGGTGGGTGGATGTACACGATGTTGGGTGGTCCTTAGTGACTCCGAATCTTGGAAGATCGTCGCCCATACGACGTCCAAGAGGGGAGGGTCATATGGTAGAAGATTGCGAGGTAAAAGTTGTCGTATAATCTCTCTTTGGATCCTTCATTGTTCTTGTTATTTTATGTGGTAGTTGATTAATTGTCTTGGTTATTAATTATCTGTTAATTAATATGATAATTAATCATGTCATGGTGCCCGAAGATAAACACAAAAATGGTGATCCGCTCGTCGTCTTTTCCGCTGTCAATCGGTTAAGCGAGTTAGAAGGCTCGATCTTTGTGATTGGCTAAGTTGTAACTCGAATCGATTGATACGATGACGAGATGATCGTTTGAGGGATAGGTCTCCATTTGGATTAAATTTTTAATCCGTAGACATGGAGAGGTCTCTCATGTTCGACCCTGCGTTCGCTTAGGAAACCCGCCAAGCTATTCCATCAGGTATAATTTCTATTTTTCTGTACTTAATCATAACTCTTGTACTTCATTCATGAATTATAGTATTGCCTAACGAAAATGGTTAAGGAACGTGGGCCTTGGAGTAGGAGCAGTCTTAGACTCTGAACCAAGTAAAAACTAGGTGTTAGTCGTGTTTGATATGTTTACTTCTACTGTATTTAAACTAATTTTTGTGAAAATCATTATCGATATTTACCCCCCCCCCCTCTATCAATCACATCGATCCCATAAATTTTATGTGGTTTGCAACCGAAGAGGTTGCTAATTCAAGGAAGAATGTTGCTCGATTCTCTTGAATAAACTACTTCGTGCGGAGAAGCCTCTTACACAATAAAAGATCAAAAAAAGAAAGAAAACTAGAAAGACTTTGTTTGCTGTAAATGAATTGAATGAGTGAATTGAAACTGAGCTCTAGGGGCATATTTATAGCCCCAGTCAATTTTATCCGAATGCTGATGTATAACTATAGGGGTGCTCGAGTCCTTGAGGGCGCCTAACATGTGACTTGAAGGTTATCCAAAGCGCAACATTTGCAAATGGCTAGATGGCAGATAAATATTGGATCTCAGGCTCCTGTATGCACAGGGGCGCCCGCGCTCGAGTGTTCAGGCGCCGCTCTGCATACATGCACCCGAGAGCCCAGTCGCCCCTATGGATAGGGGCACTCGAGTACAATTAGTTAAGTGTGCCAAAGCTGTATTTTTGTGCCAACCCTCTGCTGATCGGTCTAGAGACCGATCAGACTCTTCTTCTGATCGAACTGGAGTGTCTCTGATCAGATTGGATACCTTCTGATTGGTCACGGTGACCAATCAGATAGCTCCCTGATCGGTCTGGAGACCGATCAGGTTCTGAACAGAATGAAAACTGAGCTGATTCTTAACTGTCTTCTGCCTGATTTTTCTCCTTCTCAATCAGTAGCTAACTCTTCCAATTCGGCTATCATTTTTTATCACTTCTTGTAATTTAGAGGCTTAATCCAACTCCACATTCCACTTCATTCTCTTTTTATTTTTCTTCCCTTTTTTTTTCTTTTGTTTCCTCTATTTTTCAGCAGCTCTTCTTCCTGTTTTTATCTCTGCTTCAATCTTTTTTTCTGCTATTCAATACTTTTGTTTCCCCGGTAACGGCGCCAAAAATTTTGATGGCTCCAATTACTAGTGTCACGAATGAGTCTCAAATTTATATATTTATAAGTTGAAAACCCTAGCTCACAAAATTGAAATGTAGTATAGGGGCCTCAAGTCGTATTTTTCCAAGGACTAGTTAAGGATGTTTAATTCAAGCTTGAAATTGTTGTCGTTTAATGTTTTGGGTTTTCTAGTAAAATGGGGATTTTTGCGATAAGAAGGGAATAACAATATGAAATGGAATGAACTTAGCTTAAGCATGGAACAATTCGAAACGGAATGGAATGAACTTGACTAAAGCATAGAACGAATTAGGAAATTGTAAGAACTACACTTAATCTATTGGAAGAACTAAACAATTCGATTTCAAACTATTGAATTGAAATTTAAGAACTAATTGCAGAGAATTAATTGCAAGATAATGAAAACTAGAACAAGACATTGCTTAAGAAACTTTGCTTGAAGTGTAATGGAAACAAGCTAGAACAACTTGAAGAATTAAGTGCTTAAAACTAAAAATTATCCTAAATTAAACATCAAATGAGTTCATGTTCAAAACTTCCCTTTGCCGTCACACAAAAGTTGAGCTATGAACCCCCTAGCTAAAAAACCAATGAAGTAAACCTCCTTTGATCAGTTCGCAATGAGTTGGTGTGTACTGCCTTCCCTGATCGGTCACAGAACCGATCAGGACCTCTACTGATCGATCACTGGACTGATCAGGACTTCTACTGAATGGATTGGGGACCGATCAGTGATGTCTCTGTCCGATCGCGGTGAACGATCAGTAACTGAAAATTGTCCCGATCTCTTCCTCCTCAATCAGATGGATGGCAATCGAGCTCAGAATCCATCGAAACACTTTTGAGAACCCCTCTCAAGCTTCGACAGCTCCGGACGACGGGAACCCGCGATCAACAAGGTTAGATCGGCAGGAATAGCAGCTCCGGCGAAACCCTCAACTCAGCTCCTTCAGCTGCGAGATTTGGATTGACAAACTGAACAGAAAATATACCTCAATGATCTGAAATCTTGAAGATGAACAAATCTGATGTGGCCGCGCGATCAGAGAAGAAAATAGCAAAGAAATCGATGAAGAATTGATGAAGAACAGAGAAGGCTTGCGATCTGGCGACGACAACCAGCTCAGCGTGGAGAAGTTTGATTTAAATTTTCCCTTTTGAATTTGAACGGCTGTGATTGTTCCGGCCTCATACGACGGTCGAATCTTCTCGGATCTAAACCAAAGTTCCCAGATCTCCATTAATGGCTCTGATCTACTTCTCCTTGGCTTGGATCAATCAGATCCTCGGCAAATGGCTCAGATCATCCCTTCTCATGAATGGATGGTTGAATCTCTCCCACACTTGATCCGACGGTCAAATGTACTCTGATTTGGTTCAAACATTCAGATCTTGATCTGGGGTCATGATTAGCCCTATCCTGAGCTCGGATTGATCAGAAGTTCACAGATGGCTCAGATCTACTTGCTCCTCGATCGAACGACCCATATTGATCCAATGCTTGATCGTCTTGATCCTAGTCCAATTCTAGATCAACTTGATTCAATCCAATCTAGGTCCATGATCCTTCAAAGCCTACAAAATTAGATTCAAATTTTATTGCCAAAATACCTCGAATATAGACAGAATTGAATTCAAAAGATAAATTAGACATATATCATGGAATCTAATGTAAATACAAGATTAAGCATATAAAAGTGGATCAAAACATGGATTTGAGAGCCTAAAATGATTAACAAAATGGTAGTTATCAACTCCCCCACACTTACCCTTGGGAAGTCCTTCTGAGAGGTTGGAGGCTATTAAGTTGGAGCACCCATTCAAGAAGCCTATGGGACCCTGCAAAACCATGAAAAGAAAATACATCCCGCATGCATGCAGGGTAAGGAAGAAATTAAATACAAATAATCTCTACATAGAATGTATCAAGAAATTCATCACATCCAATAAAATCAATCTTAGGTACCTCTATGAGTTTTTCACAATCAGTCTCTACATAAAATGTATCAAGAAATACATCACATCTAACAAAATCAATCTTAGGTATCTCTATGAGTTTTTCACAATCAGTCTCTACATAAAATGTATTAAGAAATGCATCACTTCCAACAAAATCAACCTAAGGTACCTCTATGTGTTTTTCACAATCAGTCTCTACATAAAATGTATCAAGAAATTCATCACAACCAATAAAATCAATCTTAGGTTCCTCCATGAGTTTTTCACAATCAGTCTCTACATAAGATGTATCAAGAAATTTATCACAACCAATAAAATCAATCTTAGGTGCCTATATGAGTTTTTCTGAAAAATTTGGAGAAATACTATAACGCCCGCTTTTTTTTTCCTAAAGCGGCGTTACGTTAACATTCTTAGGGCATGTAGACATCATAAGGCAGCGGAATAACTTTATTCTTTCACATACATGCCTTACTACCATTCATAACATAATGACATGGAAACTTAGCACATTGACTTCATACTTAAGCATCATATCATGTCGTACTTAACATCACATCATAGAGTTCCATAAGTCATTATTCAAGCATTCAAGCCTATAAGTAATCAAAGTAAAGTTCTAGCATAAACGGTAAACATATGGTTTCCTGGGCCAAGTCACTACCACACACATGCGTTCTTGCCCTCCTGCTGCTTCCTCATTGTCCCCTTGAATAATCTGCGGTATAAGGAATTAAGACTATAAGCACACAGGCTTAGTAAGACTCTTTCCTACCCACAAAAACCATTCATCATTTCATAATGAGCACATGAAACGTTAACATACTTGGTGCTCTACTTAGAACATAACAACTTGAATCACTTATCATATACTTGACATGGCATGAACATAGACATAAGTGAACATTCCTAACATGGCATGAGACATGGCATAAACGTAAACATAGTAAACATTCTAAGCATGGCATGATACATGGCATAAACATAAACATAATAAACATTCTTAGCATGGCATAATACATGGTATAAACATAACCAAATAAACATTCTTAGCATGGCATAATACATGGTATAAACATGTCTATAAGGTGTAAACCAACCTGTATGGCATAAACATAGGCATACTTCCTATCATAGCATATGAGCATCTTCTTAACATAATCATGACATAGAACATTTACTCTCATGCATATTTCTTAACATGAAGCATAAGCATAAAACATTATTAGCATAGCATAATGCATAACATGAATGAATGCATGAGTGGAATGCATATACATAAGGATGCTTAACTTTTAAAAACATACTTTTAAATGCTTAACTTAATCATCATATCATTGGGGTCCCCGGCTTGTACCACATACATACATCATAAGCGCGCATCCCTAGCAAATCCGAGGTAGCGAGCCCCGACCTACTAGGGTAAGGACAGCATAGTCAGTAGTCCCCGAACCGAGACGTTCTTAAGGAGCCCATCCCTGTTGCACAGCTCCGGTAGTGCCAGAACCGTGGACAGCATAGTCGGTAGTCCATAACCAGGGCGTTCTTAAGGTGCCCATCCCTTGGACCCATACTTCAGTCCGATACAAGCCCATTCATAAAGTAAAATACTTTACATGTTTCATCATTCATAAGACATTCATAGCATAACCATGTTACATAAAGCATGACTTAACACATGCTTGTCCTTTCATTGTTCATACTTATTGCTTAGCATCATGATGCCTGGAAGGCATGAGCATTATCTTCATTCATAAACATGGTATGCATCTTCTTTCATAAACATGGCATGCGTCTTTATTCATTTAACATGGCATACATCATTATCCATACAACATGGCATGCATCATTATTCATACAACATGGCATTCATCTTCCTACGTAAAACATGGCATGCATACCTAAACGTCATTCCTATTCCTAGTACATGCATGATCATAACCTAGAAGGTATGCATTGCATCGAACATGACATGTTTTTCATAGATATTTATCCTACTACATAGAGCTTGTATAATCATGATACATAAGGTAAACATTGCATTTCTTGCCTAAGCATGGTATCTATCTCAAGCATGCATAGGTAGGATTGCCATAACGTTCTACCTACCATTCAAATACATGGCATAAAACATAAGACATTCATAATAAACCCTATTAAGCATGGCATCCAATCATAACATACAACATGAAACATGGTGCTTAAGGTTAGGGTTATAGGTAACATGATTTCTACCACATGCTTGGACCTATATATATATATATACTTCATGATAAGCATAAACCATCATTCTTTGAACCCTAACTCCACCCCAAACCCTAGATACATGGCTTGGCCGAAACCTATAGTGAGGAGTTCCATCAATTCCATAAACATGTAAGATAGCATAAGGTAAAGGAACAACCATACCTTATCTATAAGGCCATAGGGAGTCATTAGAGCTCATGATTAGGGTTAACCCTAACCTTTAGCCCTCCATCCTAGGGCTGGCCGAAACCCTACAAGTCCATGGGTGCATGGAAAAATTCCATAAAATTCCCCAATCAACATTAACCACCCACCATACCATACCATAGGGTCATTAGGGCCCTTACTTGAGGTAAGCTCCTCACCCTTGGCCCTAGGCCCTTCTTGGCCGAACCCCATAAGGTCACAAAACCTTGTAAAAATTTCACATAAATCCCTTCCACCTCCCCTTGTGCCATAAGGGTACACAAGATACATGAGTGAAGGGTTAAATCCAACTCTAACCATGGAAATCCCTATAATGGTACCAAACCCTAAGGGGTCTTAGGGTACTCCAAAAATTCCCATAAATTATATTTATTCTCTAAACATCATGAGAACACATTAGAAAGCATAATCAAGATTTTTAACATCATCATGGACCCAAAAACCTTGGTGGCCGAAAGTCATAAGGGTCTAAAACATGATTTTTCTCAACATCAAAACCCAAAACCAAACCTTATATTATGCTAAAAATCATGAAAATCATAAGGAACTATTATACCACAGGTGAGGGAGTCTTACCTTGGGGTTTCTTGATTTTTCACCTTGATTATAGAGAATCAAAAGAACTCCTTAGACCTTAAGTCACCTCTAGCCCTTGTAACCTTGGGAAACCTTTAGATCTTGGAGATGAGACCCTCTTGTGAAGCTTTTCCAAGGGAAAATCTTCCTTGTGGTGTTCAACTAGAATGAGGGGAGGAGGAAGAAGAAAATGCAATTGATGGAAGGAAGAAGGTAACTCCCAAACCCCCTTCTTTATAACCCATTAAGGAGGGTAAGTGAAGAGTCATGGTGCCTCTTCCTTTTCCCTTATGCCTTAACCAAACTCCATTTCATTTCCTCATAACATTCCCTTGCTAGGTGAATTGGTTAGAGTATGCATGGTTGTACAAGAGGTACAAGGTTCAATCCTTGGTCCATGCACTAATTTTTTTTCCTATTTTATTTTTATTTATTTTCTATAAATTTCGAAAATCCCTTAAAAATTCTCCCATAATTATGTAAATATTTCTCATTAAAATCCCTTTATATTTCTATAAATTTTCACCTAAAATCCACCAATAATTATGGTACTAAAAAGCCCATATAAGGTCCATTAGTGCCCTTTTTCCCAATTTAAATGAGAAAACATGGATTTTCTAGGCCAAAGTTCGCAGTAATATTTCCAGGTCCCTCGGAAAATTATCTAGACATGCTTAATATTTTAAGAAAATATTAAGAAAATTTTTCGGGTCGTTACAAATACTACCTTGTCGTGCTGAAAAATACCTGAAGGGTCTACAAGAGTAGATGTAACTATAGCCTCCTCCTGGTCAGGTAAAGGCTCCACCTCAGGTTCAGGTTCTGGTGGACATACAACTAAAAGAGGTGATTCTTGGATCTTTGCTTCCACCATGCAAGTCCCTACACTTTCTGGCAAATAAGCATACTTTAAATGTTCTGACAATGGTTTCAACTCTAACTGTGACTACTCAGTAGGTATATGTGGTCCCTAGGGCTCAGTGCAATCCCCTACACCTAAAGAGTCATCTCCAACTGCAAATGAATTAGATACAACCTCTAACTCAGCTGTCTCTGTAGCTAACACCTCCTCTGCCTCATCTGAACTAGAATATCCTCTCTGAATATCAAGTGAAACTTTTTCAGCACATAACTCTGCCTCAACAACCTCATCTAAAATACCATGCTAATGATAGAAGGATCCTCTCTGGGGTGCTGTGGGAAGGGTAAAGGGGCCCTTAGTTCCTCCACTTTAGCTGAAAGTTTCGGAGTTGAGACTTGAGCAGGAATTTCGGTGGGTATAGCAGCTGTAGGTACCCTAATTTTACTGATTTCTTCTTCTTCTTCCATCAAAATTGCAAGATCAATAGAAGAAGGACTTAGGCTTGAACTAGGGTTACAATCAATAGGTATCGAAGCCATTTTGGGGCTGTTCTGAAATGGAAAATAAGTTGCTGGAATTTCTTCAGAAAAATCAGCCCTTGGAGTGTTTAGACTTGAAACAACTTCCCCACTCCTCTGTAACGACCCGGAAAATTCTCTTAATATTTTCTTAAAATATTAAGCATGTTTAAATAATTTTCCAAGGGACCTAGAAATATTAAGGAGAACTTTGGCCTAGAAAATCCATGTTTTCTCATTTAAATTGAGAAAACTAAGTACCAATGAGCTTTAAATGGGCTCCAAAAATGGGTATTAATTAGGTAAAATTAATATAAATTAGGTAAAATTAATATAAATATAAAAGAATTTTATTTAGGAATATTGGCATAATTATGGGTGATTTTAGGGGGATTTTCGGAATATAGGAAATAAAAATAATAAAATAAATGAAATAAAAATAAAATAAAAATAAAGGTGTATGAGCCAAGGATTGAACCTTGGACCTCTTGTACAACCATGTAAGCCTTAACCAACTCACCTAGCAAGGGATTTCTATGAGGAAATGAAGTGGATATAAGTTAAGATTAAGAAGAAGATGAAGAGTCATGGAGAGACTCTTCATTTACCTCTTTAATGGATGATAAATAGGGGGGTTTGGGAGTTTCATTCTCTCTTCTTTCAATTGCATTTCCTCCTCTCTTCCTCCCTCATTCTAGACAACCACTCCTAGAGGGTTTTCCCCTTGGAAAAGCTTCCACCAAGGTTCCATCTCCTAGATCTAAAGTCTCTACAAGAGTACAAGGGCAAGGAGGGATCAAGGGTCAAGAGTTCTACAAGTTCTTTCTCTTTTAAGGTCTAAAAATCAAGAAATCCCAAGGTAAGACTCCCTCACCTATGGTATAATAGTTCCCTATGATTTTTATGATTTTTAGTATGATATAGTGGTTGGTTTTTGAATTTGATGTTGAAAGGAAAGAAAACCAAGACCCTCATGCTTAAGGGTTTCGGCCACCATGATTTTTAGGTCTATAAATATGCTAAAAATCTTTATAATGCTATTTAATGTTCCCTTATGATGTTTAGAGGTTAAGTATAATTTTTGGGAATTTTTGGAGTACCCTAGGATACCCTAGGGTTTCGGCCAACATGAAGGAACCTAAGCAAGCACCCTAGGACACCCTAGGGTTTCGGCCACCATGTTTAAGGGTCTAAAATGATGATAAAAATCCCAATCATTATGTTTAATGTTTTCTCATGATGTTTAGATGTTAAATGCAATTTTTGAGAATTTTTGGGGTACCCTAGAGGCCCTATATGTTTCGGCCAACCCAAGGACCCAAGGGTTAGGGTTGAGTCTTTAACTTCAAGCATATGTTTATGTGTTGCCATGATATAAGGGTGATGGAAGGTGATTATGTGAATTTTCACATGGCCTTGGGACTCCACAAGTTTCGGCCAAGAAGGGTTAATAGGGTTAAAGTTAAGATTTATTTCAAGTAAGGGCTCCAATGGCTCTATGGTAAGATGCGATTAGTGTTTATGAGTTATTGGAGATTTTAATGGAATTTTTCCATACTCCCCATGGCCTTATAAGTTTCGGCCAGCCCTAGGAAAGTGGCCTAAAGGTTAGGGTTAACCCTAATCATGAGCCCAATGACTTCCTATGGTCTCATAAATGATGTATGATGGTTCCTTTACCTTATGCTATATTACATGTTTATGGAATGGATGGAACTCCACCTTGAAGTTTCGGCCAAGCCTTGGATTTAGGGTTTGGGGGTGGAGTTAGGGCTCAAAGAATGATGGTTCATGTTTACCATAAAGTATTTATATGTATAGGATCAAGCATGTGGTAGAAATCATGTTAACCATAACCCTAATGTTTAAGCATCATGTTTTATGCCTTTATGTTTATGTGTATGAGTTGGATGTCATGCTTAATAGGGTTTAATATGAATGCCTTACACGTTTATGCCATGTATTTGGATGGTAGGTAGAATGTTATGGAAATCCTACCTATGTATGCTTATGTGATGTAGGGAACCATGTTAAGTTATATGCCCATGTTATGCTAAGAACCATGCTAAGTGATTATGTATGTTCATGATATGAATGATGCCATGATAAGTATGATAGGTTTATGTTCAGGATATGAATGATGCCATGATAAGAATGATAGGGTTATGTTCACGATAAAATGATGCTATGATAGGTATGCTATGTTCATGATAAGAACAATGTCATGATAAGTATGTTATGTTTATGTTGATGATGAGAATGATGCATGCTATGTTATATGAATGAAGATGCATGTTATGTTTATGAAAGAAGATGCATACCATGTTTATGAATGAAGATAATGCTCATGCCTTCCAGACATCATGATGTTATGCAATAAGAATGAACAATGAAAGGACAAGCATGTGTTAAGTCATGCTTTATGTAACATGGTTATGCTATGAATGTATGATGAATGACAAGTATGATGAATGAATGATGATGAACGACAAGTATGATGAATGAAAGATGATGCTTATGTCTTTAAGGCATAAATATGCTAAACGGCATGGTCGATGGTTGACGGTACGACGGTCAAGAGGACCGGTAAATGGGCCGGTAGACGGGCCGAGCCGTAACAAGTTATGCTATGTTAAGTATGTCATGAATGTCTCATGAATGATGACACATGAAAAGTATTTTACTTTATGTATGGGCTTGTACCGGACCGAAGTATGGGTCCAAGGGATGGGCACCTTAAGAACGCCCCAGTTTTGGACTACCGAAGTTGTCCACGGTTCTGGCACTACCGGAGCTGTGCAACAGGGATGGGCACCTTAAGAACGCCTCGGTTCGGGGACTACCGACTATGCTGTCCTTACCCTAGTAGGTTGGGGCTCGCGACCTCGGACTTGCTAGGGATGCGCGCTATGATGAATGTATGTGGTACAAGCCGGGGACCCCAAATGATGTTATGATGATTATGTTTAAGCAAATTAAAAGTATGTTTTAAAAGTTAAGCATCCCTTATGTATATACATTCCACTCATGCATCCATTCATGTTATGCATTATGCTATGATGATAAGATTTTATGCTTACGCTTCATGTTAAGAAATATGCATGAGAATAAATGATCTATAACATGGTAATGTTAAGAAGATGTTCATATGTTATGATAGGAAGAATGTTCACTATGTTCATGTTTATGCTATGATAAGAATTATGCCATGCTTAGAATGTCTACTATGTTTATGTTTATGCCATGAATTATGCCATGCTCAGAAGGTCTACTATGTTCATGTTTATGCCATGTATCATGCTATGCTTAGGATGTTCACTATGTTTATGTTTATGCCATGTATCATGTCATGCTCAGGATGTTCACTATGTTTATGTTTATGCCATGTATCATGCCATGCTTAGAATGTTTACCATGTTTATGTGCATGTCATGCTAAAGTGATTTAAGATGTTATGTTTTAAGTAGAGCACCAAGTATGTTAAAGTTTCATGTGCTCATTATGAGATGATGAACGATGAATGGTTTTTGTGAGTAGGAAAGAGTCTTACTAAGCCTGTGTGCTTATAGTCTTATTTCCTTATACCGCAGATCATTCAAGGGGACAATGATGGAAGCAGCAGGAGGGCAAGAACGCATGTGTGTAGTAGTGACTTGGCCCAGGAAACTCTATGTTTACTGTTTATGCTAGAACTTCACCTTGGTTACTTATATGTCTGAATAATGACCTATGGAACCTTATGATATGACGTTACGCATGACATGATATGATATGATGCTTAAGTTCAAGTTAATATGCTAAGGTTCCTATGACATTAAGTTAAGAATGGTAACAGGGCATGTATAAGTTAAAGTCATTCCGCTGCCTTATGATGTCTACATGCATGTTAACGTAACGCCGCTTATGAAAAAGAAAAAAAAAGCGGGCGTTACATCCTCAAAGTTATCGCACAATCATTCCCTTAGGATTAGGAGTTGCTTGAGAAGGTAATTGACATGATCCCTAGGCTTGCATTTGATTCATTCCACTAGCTATTTGTCCAATGTAATGTATCTTTCAATGTTTTGAAGAGTGGACTCATTCTTTTGTTGCCTTTGTTGTTGTAAAATTTGCTTCTGTTGAAGAATTTGTTGCAACATCTCCTCAAGCCTTTGTTGGTGTTCATTAAGCTCACTAGAGTCCTCAAAGTCTCCTTGATTGATATAGGACTCTTGTTGGCCTTGAAATGTAGCATTAGGTTGCTGAAAATCATAAGTAGGCTGTGAATCTTGAAAATTCTGTTGTTGGGCATGATAAAATGATTGATTGGGTTGTTGGAATTACTAAAAATTGGCTTGATAACAAGGTGGATGTTGCTGAAAATTATGGTTCTGAAATTGCTGATCTGCTTGCTAAAAATGTTGGCTGAAAGGCTGAAAATTCTGGGGTTGAAAATTCTGATTTCCAAACTGAAAATTCTGCTGGTATGATTGGAAAGATTGTTGTGAAGATTGTTGAAAATCTTGATAAACTTGCTGGTTTTGATGAAATGGTTGCTGAAAATTTTGGAAATTTTGCTGAAACTATTGTTCTGGCTGATTCCAAGGTTGGTTTTGCTGAAATTGTTGATTAGATTGCTGAAAACCTTGTTGAAATTGCAAATAGGGTTGCTGAAAATTTTGAAAATGCTGTTGAAAATTCTGGAAATACTGATGTTCTGCCATGGACTGGTAAATGAGTAGGAGAATTATACAATAGCTTCTGAAACTCTTCCTTGATTTCTCCTAGCTCTGAATGTTCTCTCTATCTCAAGATCAAACTCCACAATATCATTACTAGCAGTCCTGATCATAAACCAAACAAAGATGGCAGCAAATGTATATAGACAGATAAAACAAATGAAATAGAATCAAATAATATGAAAATAAACACAAGATTAAATTAAACAAACTCAACTAGTGTTTCCTCGACAACGGCGCCAAAAATTTTGATGTGGCCCACAACACGTGTCACGAATGAGCCTCAAATTTAGATATTTATAGATTGAAAACTCTAGCTCAAAACTAAAATGTAGTAAAGGGGCCTCAATGTTGGTGCAAGTTGCATCAATGATGTTCTCCTTTATGTGTTTTAATGTTTGACAATGTACTTAAGTCAGTAATACAATAAATAGACAAAGGGGAGCAAAAGTGAAGTAACCTAAGCCTGAGAAAAGTCCTAGTTAAGCTAGGCATGGAAACCCTAAGACCTAGCGAAGGGCTGCTAGGCTCTGGCGAAGGGCTGCCAGAACGAAAAAGACCTAGCGAAGGGCTACTAGGCTCTGGCGAAGGGTTGCCAGAATGAAAAGACCTAGCGAAGGGCTGCTAGGCACCTGACAAAGGGTTGTCAGGAAAATAAGTCCTAGCGAAGGGCTGCTAGGCACCTGACGAAGGGTTGTCAGGGGAACAAGTCCTAGCGAAGGGCTGCTGGGCACCTGACGAAGGGCTGTCAGGGAAACAAGACCTAGCGAAGGGCTGCTAGGCACCAAGCGAAGGGATGCTTGGTATCCAAGACCTAGCGAAGGGCGGCTAGGCAAAAGTCCACCCGAAGGACCGGGCGGCAACCGTCTCCTAAAAGGAGTAGGTGAAAGGCGCTTTCTCGAGGGTAAGAGTTTGCGTCGGTTCGACCTAGGATTGCATGCCAATCCGAAGTCCGAACCAAGTTCGTAAGATTAATATTTCATGTATACTTGCTTTGCATATATATATCTTGCAGGTACCAAGAGAAGAAGACAAAGCAAGCAAATGAAGAAGGCTGAAAACTAGCTGCCAGGGGGCCCCCAGTGTTGGGGGCGCCCCCAGCAGCCAGGGCGCCCCCATGCAGCCAGGGCGCCCCCAGGCAGTAGTAAAATGGCAGTTTTCGTGAAGCAGGGTGACAGGTGTCAACCGGGGCGCCCGGAGCGTCCGGGGCGCCCTGATTAGTAGCTGTTTTGCTATTTCGAAGCCAGAACACAGGATAAGACTCCACGGGGGCACCTGGAGCATCCGGGGCGCCCTGGTCAAAGATCTTATCCCCTGCGGCGAGGTAGGAGCAAGGATAAGTGTTGACCGAGTCTTCCGGGGCGCCCCCAGGAGGCCTATATAAGGGGTCTCGACCCCTCAGCTTGAAACACACTTTCGAACTTTTATTCTGTTCATTCCGACTGACGACAACTCGCTAAAGACGAGGCTCTGCGACCGGGAGGCTCCAGGAGGAAGTGCGCGGCACTTCGGAGGTCCAGATCGGCCGAGCTTCACATTTTTGCTTGGTTTGCAATTAATTACAGTATTTATTTTTCTTTATTATTGCTTGTAATATTGCACTGTAAGTCGGGTTTCTCCGCCTCCAGAAATTTCGGAAAGGAGACTATTAGTGGACTCAACGCCGAGTACATAGGCCTTGGACGTACTGACCCTTGGGGGTTGGGAACCAAGTAAATAAACCTGCCGTGTCCCCTGTTTTGCTTTCTTTTATTTTATTTTTATGTTTCCGCTGCACTAACGCTCTGAGTCCAGAAGTCTTACGAAATATTTACGAAAGTTTTCACGATCGATATTCACCCTGTTAGTGATATGAGAGAAGTGTCCTAAGGCAATCGCCTTATGATTGTAAAATATTTATATTAATAAATGATAATTCACTATTTGAGTATACATGCTTGTGTATTTGATTGGGATCTTAAACTCATCTACTGAATGTCCGCAATATAACTCACAGCATAAGAGAATTTGTGATGAGATCACAACTAGTGATTATCTCTAAATGCGCAAATGTGAAGTATTGAAAATATCCCTAGTCGATGAATTGATAAAAACGGACACTATCAATTCTGTTGAGACTAGCATGGGTTATTCTCTAATCAGCTGATTCTCACTAGCTGGTGACATTGGGATGTCCGGAGATAAACATGGATGCCAGTTAAGGGAACTAGTTCATTGGAGTGATCTACATGTAGATATGTCAATGAAGATCTTACTGCGGCTTAAGTGCGATGTTCCTTTGACTTGCGGTGTTCAAGTCATCTTGGTCATGGAGACTTATACTTTGACATCTTAAGCAAGCATCTCCAAGGAGGTGTGGACCCAGGATGATCGGGTATAAGCCGAAGTGCCCGAAGATGTTTGAACAGCCTACAAAGGATTCACCACTCCTTGCGAGGAGATGTATACCCAGGCCTATCGTCGGATTGTTACTCAAAGCCTCTGGCCAGAGCATATCATGTTTAGAGTGAGAGTCTCTAAAATACATGAGAGTAATTAGAAATCCAAAGGACGAGTAAGACATTACTTGGGCTAGGTGTGACGTAGTCAGCCTAGTGGGGACTGACACCATAGACCGTGTCCTGAACCAAGTGGGTATAAGGTGGTGAAGGGAATGAGGCACGATTCATTAGAGCTGCTGAAGGGTTTCAGAATAATTTCTTCTGAGGTCAAACCGTTGATCTTTCGATTAATTGGGGATCATGATGTACTACTAGGTGCCACTCATGATCGTTCTATAATTAGTTAATTATAGACGGCCAACATAAATCGAAAGCCTATTTAGTCACACGCACTACGAGTAATCCGAGGGATTTAAAACGAGTTGAAAATTGGATTTTTCGATCAAGAGAAATAAGTCGAATCTGAGTTAGTCAGAGGCGCAATGGAAACTAAAATGGCTAAGTCTTTTGAAGGCTTTTTGGGCGAATTAAATGAGTTTAATTCGCGATCGGTTCGGGTCGGTTTTGGCCGGCCAAAGAGGGTATTAACCCTCCTTGTGGTGGCCGGCCATTAAAGGGAATTAAATCAATTTATTTGGTTTAATTAATAAGATAAATCAAGCACGATTTATTTTATGAATTATGGATAAATAAATTTGTATAAAAAAATTTATATAAATAAATTTATAGAAATTTATTCTTTTATGGAAGATTAAAATAATCCATGAATTGGGTTTATTTTAATTTTATAAAATCAATTATGAATTGATTTTTCCATAATAAGAAAGTTTACAAATTTCTTATAAATTTATTCATAATTTAAAGAGAAGAAGAATTAGTTTTTATTATAAATTAGTTTATAATAAAGACTTGGTTTAAACGGAATTAATTTATAAGAATTTATAGGATAAATTTCTTATGATAAATAATTAGTTTTATTATAAAGTTAGTTATAATAAAATTCATAAGAAAATTTATAGAATAAATTTCTTATGATAACTAATTTGTTTTATTATAAATGGTTATAATAAGACTAGGCTTAAACGGAATAAGCAATAAGAAAATTTATAAGATAAATTTCTTATAACTAATTCCGTTAATTCCGTTAATTCGGTTTAGAGGGAGACTTAGCAAAGGAGTTGCTACTATATAAAGGAACCAAAGGCTAGCCCTTAATTCAATTCAAGTAATTGAATCATAGAGCTCTCCCTCTCTCTCTTAATCTCTTCTCTTCTCTTCTCCCTCTCCCTCTCTTGCCTAGGGCCGGCGCCCACTTGGAGCCTAGGGCCGGCGCCCACTTGGTGACTTAGGGCCGGCGCAACTCCTCCCTTAGTTGAGGTTGGCGTGAGCTTCAAGAAGAAGAAGGAGAACCCGAACGCGAAGAAGAAGAAGCGGATAGCGATTCCTCTCTTCCCGGAATTTGATTCCTTACTTCGTTGGTTAGTTTTTCATTATTTTCTCTTATCCTTCTAGTTGTGCCTTCCGAGAATCTAGTAGTTCTCGTCGGCACAAAACTCGTGACTTTGCGAAGTCATCCCGAAGAGAACTCGGCGTGGACGCGAATAGAGGCGAAGCTTCCAAGGGACGCTACGGTTGGATCTCGTCCCTTTCTTCGAGTTACGCAAGGTACAAAGTAAATTAGTTTACTTTTTCGCAAACTTTTATTTTATGATTATGTCGATACACTATAAGGTTGCATGCTAGATACGAAGTTAAAATAATTTAGGAAATTATTTTATGCAAACTCTTCCGCTGCACGTAAAAATTTTAAATTTTACGAACTCGTATCCTTGTCGACATGCACCCGGTCCAACAGTGGTATCAGAGCCGGTTAGTGTTCGACTTAATCAAATAATTGTTTTGTGGAAAACTTTGTCATGATCTCAATTTCGGAAAAATTTCAATTATGGAAACTTTCAAATTATAATAAATTTTAGATTTAGGAATTTCAAGTTTGGAAATCCTCATGAAATTTCGCAAACGTTTGAAATTTTCTATTTTCCTGAAATTTTATAATAATTTGAAATCTTCCCATCTTTGGAAACTTTCCAATTTTGGAAATTTTTCTATTTTAGAAATTTTCCAATTTTGGAAATATGTAAGTTTCCTTTGTACCAGAAACTTACAATTATTCTGAAAATCAATTTTCGAAATCTCGCAATTTTGGGCACTTTCTTTTAAGAAAGTCTAGACAAATTCATGGACAGTTAATTGACAATTAAATTTGAATTGGTTTTTAAATTGACAACAAAATTCTTTATTTTGGATTGAGCCTCGGGGAGCCGTCCAATTTAAAGTTAGTTGTTGTAATTTAATTTCCCAATTTTAAATTGAAATTGTCATGTTTGATTGGATTGAGCCTCGGGGAGCCGTCCAATTGGATTTACAACACATTACTTTTCTTTGGGTATCTGAGCCTCGGGGAGCCACCCTTAGAAAACAATTTGTTGTAATTAATTAAATCCATGAATAAAATATGTTTAAGAGGTGATGCTCTTACATATTGTTGTCTCCAAAATTAATTAGGAAAATGGTTTCCTATAGAGTTTCTTAAATGAGATTTTCATGAAATAATATGTAGTTGAATTAAGGATTTGTCTCTTAATTTAACAAGATTTGATTTAGAGAAATCAAAGTCTTGAACATATTATTTCCGAAATTAATTATGACAATTTAGGAAATTGTTTCCCAAAACAATTCCTTTAATAAAGTATGAAATTATGATTAGGAAATCCGGTTCCTAATTTAATTCATGAGACTTGATAAATTAAGTCACATACATACTTTATTAAG
>JAGFNQ010002527.1:59565-138680 GCA_024364735.1 Boesenbergia rotunda
CACGATTCGGGTATGTGTTCTTGATGAAACACAAATCTGAAGCTTTTGATAAATTCAAAGAGTTCAGAAATGAAGTAGAGAAACAGCTTGGCAAAAGTATTAAAATACTTCGATCCGATCGGGGTGGTGAATACTTAAGTCAAGAGTTTCAAGATTATCTAAGGGACAATGGGATATTATCCCAATGGACTCCGCCATATACACCACAGCATAATGGTGTATCTGAGAGGCGCAACCGAACCTTGATGGACATGGTTAGGTCGATGATGAATCATGCAACTCTTCCAAAATCCTTTTGGAGTTATGCCACTTAAGACAGCTGTTTATTTATTAAACAGAGTCCCGACCAGGTAGTCTCTACTACTCCATATGAGATTTGGAATAGTAAGAAACCTCACTTAACTCACCTTAAGATATGGGGTTGTCCTGCTTACGTGAAGCGGGTTGTATCAGACAAATTGGATGCTAAGTCTGATAAATGTCTATTTATTGGATACCCTAAGGAAACGAAGGGTTACCAATTCTATCATCCCTTGGAACAAAAGGTGTTTGTTTCAAGACATGCTGTATTTCTAGAAAAAGAATTTCTTTTACAAGAAAACAGTGGGAGTGGTTTTGAACTTGATGAAGTTCAAGAAACTCCAATAGACATTACAGAGACACCGAGTCTAGGCCCACAACCGATAATTCATAATGATGAGCTATCAGTTGAACCTAAAACTACACCACCTCTTTGTAGGTCTGATAGGACACGCAACATTCCAGAGAGATAAGGATTTCTCGTAAGTGAATCGAACGACGTGTTGCTCATTGGCGATGACGAACCTATCAGTTATGAAGATGTTCTGAAAAGTTCAGAAAGGGACAAATGGCTTGAAGCCATGAAGTCGGAAATGGATTCCATGTACGAAAATCAAGTATGGGACTTGGTTAACCCACCTGAAGGGATTAAACCCATAGGGTGCAAGTGGGTTTTCAAGAAGAAAACCGACATGGAAGGTATTGTTGTTACCTTTAAGGCTAGATTAGTGGCAAAAGGATATCGTCAGAAATAAGGAATTGATTATGACAAAACCTATTCGCCAGTAGCTATGCTTATATCCATTCGGATGCTCCTAGCCATAGCAGCTCATTATGATTATGAGATTTCGAAAATGGATGTGAAAATAGCTTTCCTTAACGGAAACCTGCTTGAGGACGTATACATGATACAGCCTGAAGGTTTCACATCGGTTGATAAAACCAAGGTATGCAAGTTTCGACGATCCATATATGGACTGAAGCAAGCATCTAGGAGCTGGAACATCCGTTTTGATGAGACAATCAAAAAGTTTGATTTCTCACAAAATCCTGACGAACCCTGTGTGTACAAGAAGATTAGTGGGAGTGCAGTCATATTCCTAGTATTATATGTCGACGACATCTTACTTATAGGAAACGATATTTCAGTCTTACAGACAGTTAAAATTTGGTTATCCAAAACTTTCTCCATGAAAGACCTGGGAGAAGCAACCTAGATCCTTGGGATTAGAATCTATAGAGATAGATCAAAACGGTTGTTTGGTCTTTCACAGTCTATATATATAGACCGAGTGCTAAAAAGGTTTAGCATGTCGGAATCCAAGAAAGGTTACCTTCCCATTAGGCATGGGATCAACCTTTCAAAGTCTATGTGTCCGCGCACAGAAGACGAGAGGATTTGCATGAATAAGATTCCCTATGCATCCGCGATAGGATCTATCATGTATGCTATGTTATGTACTAGGCCTGATGTATCGTATGCTTTGAGCGTCACAAGCAGATACCAGTCAGATCCAGGAATGGATCACTGGGCGGCTGTTAAGACAATCCTTAAGTACTTAAGAAGAACTAAGGATGTATTCCTAATATATGGAGAAGGAGATTTGGTAATACGTGGGTATACAGATGCCAGTTTCCAGACAGATAAGGATGACTCCAAATCGCAGTCTGGATACGTATTTACTTTGAATGGAGGCGCAGTAAGTTGGAAAAGTTCCAAACAAGACACCGTAGCGGATTCCACCACGGAAGCGGAATATATCGCAGCTTCGGAAGCAGCAAAGGAAGCAGTCTGGATCAAGAAGTTTGTCTCCGAAGTTGGTGTGGTTCCAACCATTGATGATGCAGTGCCGGTTTACTGTGACAACAATGGAGCTATTGCACAAGCAAAGGAACCAAGGTCTCATCAGCGATCCAAACACGTGCTTCGCCGCTATAATCTGATCAGAGAGATTATAAGTAGGAATGACATACAAATTGAGAGAGTTCCCACTGAAAGGAATATAGCGGATCCTTTAACTAAGGCCTTGCCTCAAAGCAAGTTTGAGGGTCATGTTAGAGCCTGTGGTATTGGATACCGTAGCGATTGGCATTAGGCCAAGTGGGAGTTTGTTAGTGATATGAGAGAAGTGTCCTAAGGCAATCGCCTTATGATTGTAAAACATTTATATTAATAAATGATAATTCACTATTTAAGTATACATGCTTGTGTATTTAATTGGGATCTTAAACTCATCTACTGAATGTCCGTAATACAACTCACAGCATAAGAGAATTTGTGATGAGATCACAACTAGTGATTATCTCTAAATGCGCATATGTGAAGTATTGAAAATATCCCTAGTCGATGAATTGATAAAAACGGACACTATCAATTCTGTTGAGACTAGCATGGGTTATTCTCTAATCAGCTGATTCTCACTGGCTGGTGACATTGGGATGTCCGGAGATAAACATGGATGCTAGTTAAGGGAACTAGTTCATTGGAGTGACTAGCTGTAAGACTTCATATGGGAATCTACATGTAGATATGTCAATGAAGATCTTACTGCGGCTTAAGTGCGATGTTCCTTTGACTTGCGGTGTTCAAGTCATCTTGGTCATGGAGACTTATACTTTGACATCTTAAGCAAGCATCTCCAAGGAGGTGTGGACCCAGGATGATCGGGTATAAGCCGAAGTGCCCGAAGATGTTTGAACAGCCTACAAAGGATTCACCACTCCTTGCGAGGAGATGTATACCCAGGCCTATCGTCGGATTGTTACTCAAAGCCTCTGGCCAGAGCATATCATGTTTAGAGTGAGAGTCTCTAAAATACATGAGAGTAATTAGAAATCCCAAAGGACGAGTAAGACATTACTTGGGCTAGGTGTGACGTAGTCAGCCTAGTGGGGACTGACACCATAGACCGTGTCCTGAACCAAGTGGGTATAAGGTGGTGAAGGGAATGGGGCACGATTCATTAGAGCTGCTGAAGGGTTTCAGAATAATTTCTTCTGAGGTCAAACCGTTGATCTTTCGATTAATTGGGGATCATGATGTACTACTAGGTGCCACTCATGATCGTTCTATAATTAGTTAATTATAGACGTCCAACATAAATCGAAAGCCTATTTAGTCACACGCACTACGAGTAATCCGAGGGATTTAAAACGAGTTGAAAATTGGATTTTCCGATCAAGAGAAATAAGTCGAATCTGAGTTAGTCAGAGGCGCAATGGAAACTAAAATGGCTAAGTCTTTTGAAGGCTTTTTGGGCGAATTAAATGAGTTTAATTCGCGATCGGTTCGGGTCGGTTTTGGCCGGCCAAAGAGGGTATTAACCCTCCTTGTGGTGGCCGGCCTTTAAAGGGAATTAAATCAATTTATTTGGTTTAATTAATAAGATAAATCGAGCACGATTTATTTTATGAATTATGGATAAATAAATTTGTATAAAGAAATTTATATAAATAAATTTATAGAAATTTATTCTTTTATGGAAGATTAAAATAATCCATGAATTGGGTTTATTTTAATTTTATAAAATCAATTATGAATTGATTTTTCCATAATAAGAAAGTTTATAAATTTCTTATAAAATTTATTTCATAATTTAAAGAGAAGAAGAATTAGTTTTTATTATAAATTAGTTTATAATAAAGACTTGGTTTAAACGGAATTAATTTATAAGAATTTATAGGATAAATTTCTTATGATAAATAATTAGTTTTATTATAAAGTTAGTTATAATAAAATTCATAAAAAAATTTATAGAATAAATTTCTTATGATAACTAATTTGTTTTATTATAAATGGTTATAATAAGACTAGGCTTAAACGGAATAAGCAATAAGAAAATTTATAAGATAAATTTCTTATAACTAATTCCGTTAATTCCGTTAATTCGGTTTAGAGGGAGACTTAGCAAAGGAGTTGCTACTATATAAAGGAACCAAAGGCTAGCCCTTAATTTCAATTCAAGTAATTGAATCATAGAGCTCTCCCTCTCTCTCTTAATCTCTTCTCTTCTCTTCTCCCTCTCCCTCTCTTGCCTAGGGCCGGCGCCCACTTGGAGCCTAGGGCCGGCGCCCACTTGGTGACTTAGGGCCGGCGCAACTCCTCCCTTAGTTGAGGTTGGCATGAGCTTCAAGAAGAAGAAGGAGAACCCGAACGCGAAGAAGAAGAAGCAGATAGCAATTCCTCTCTTCCCGGAATTTGATTCCGTTACTTCGTTGGTTAGTTTTTCATTATTTTCTCTTATCCTTCTAGTTGTGCCTTCCGAGAATCTAGTAGTTCTCGTCGGCACAAAAACTCGTGACTTTGCGAAGTCATCCCGAAGAGAACTCGGCGTGGACGCGAATAGAGGCGAAGCTTCCAAGGGACGCTACGGTTGGATCTCGTCCCTTTCTTCGAGTTACGCAAGGTACAAAAGTAAATTAATTTACTTTTTCGCAAACTTTTATTTTATGATTATGTCGATACACTATAAGGTTGCATGCTAGATACGAAGTTAAAATAATTTAGGAAATTATTTTATGCAAACTCTTCCGCTGCACGTAAAAATTTTAAATTTTACGAACTCGTATCCTTGTCGACATGCACCCGGTTCCAACACACCCCCCCCCCTCTATCGACGGCACCGGTCCTACACTCAAGTCATATTTTCTAAGTACTAGTCAAGTGAGTTTAATTCAAGCTTGAAGTTTTTGTCGTTAAATGTTTTGGGGTTTTCAAATAAGATTGGGGGGTTTGTTTTGCAAAAATGGATGAAAATACAGTGTGAGATGTAATAGACTTAGCTAAGTAGAATCAAACTAGGAATTTGCAAGAATTGAACTTAACCAACTTGGAAATTGAGCAAATGCAACACTAAATTTTGAGATTGAAGGACAAAACTAATATCAAATGCAAGGAAGTACTAAATCTATATATAACTTCAGAAATGAGAAATTGAAACAAGCTAAATATGAAAACAGGGTTAAAATTGTGCAGAGAATTGCCTGATCGGTTGACAGACCGATCAGGTACAAGTCTGATCGGTCGATAGACCGATCAGATGCTATCTGGATCAGTCGAACAGACCGATCAGTAGCTGAAGCAAACGGATACAGAATCGATACAATTGAAACTACACAGAAAGAATGCAGAAACAGAATTCAGAAATGAAAATTAACAGAAGCTAAGCATCAAATCCTTCCCCTAATTCGAATCCTTCTTGCCATCACGCAAGAATCAGCTAGGAACCCCCTAGCTCATCAAATCGGCGGAGATTTAACCACTGTGATCAATTCAACTTCAGATTTGTGTTCAGCTGAACCATTCTTTCGATCTACTCGTACTTGATGTGTGGGATTGTGATGATGGCTTAGGAACCTTCAGAACTCTCAGAAAACCCCTCCGAAAGCTCCGATTGATGAAAATTGGCGAACAAGTATGGATTGATCAGAAAATGGTAGAACTCTGGCGAAACCCTTACTGGGCTCTTCTCAGCGACAAACTGGTCTGAAAACCTCACGGAGACGCGATCCCGACGATTTGGAAACTCGAACCAAGCTCAAATCTGATGTGGCCGCGCAATCGGAGAAGAAACGATGAAGAACTGGAAGAATAGAGCAAACGCGATCTGGCGATGACCCCTGAGCGCGGTGGAGGAAATTTTGATTTAAATTATCCCTTTTGAATTTGAACGGCTGTGATTGTTTCAGCCTCATCCGACGGTTGGATCTTCTCAGATCTGAACAAAAATTCCCTGATCTCCATCAATGGCTCTGATCTACTTCTCCTTGGCTTGGATCAATCAGATCTGCAGCAGATGGCTCAGATCTTCCCTTCACTTGAATGGATGGTTGAAACTCCCCTTAAGCTTGATCCGACGGTCAGATGGATTCTGATTTGGTTCAAACTTTTAGATCTTGATCTGTGGTCATGATTAGCCCTATCTTGAGCTCGGATTGATCATAAGTTCACAGATGGCTTAGATCTACTTGTTCCTTGATCGGATAGCCCATATTGATCCAATGCTTGATCGTCTTGATCCTAGTCCAATTCTGGCTCAACTTGATCCAATCTGATCTAGGTCCATGATCCTTCAAAGCCTACAAAATTAGATTCAAATTTTAGTGTCAAAATACCTCGAATATAGAAAGAATTGAATTCCAAAGCTAAATTAGGCATATATCATGGAACCTAATGTAAATACAAGATTATATTGGATCGAGAGAAATGATAGAGGGGGGTGAATATCGTTAAACGCTTTTCGGATGAAAACTAGAGCAAGTACGCAGCAGAATAAAAAACAATCGCGAACACAGGAAGTTTTACTTGGTTCGGAGCCAAGGTCGACTCCTACTCCAAGGCCCACGGTCGTTGACCATTTACTGGGGGCAATTCTATATGTGCGTAATAATTCTTACAAAAAGATTACAGTAGTAGTATAACAGAAATGAAATGACAGTTCTTCGTTACAGACGTCCGGTATGGGATGCTTCTCGGAGCAGAGGGACGTCGTCGACGCTTGTGTGTCGAGTTGGGAGGTTTCTGGAGCAAAGCGCTGGAGCAGAAGAACGTAACAGCGTTGGAAGTAGTGTTGTCCGAAGCCTTGGGGTCGAGGGCCCTTTTATAGGCCCTAGGGGCGCCCGAAACGTCGGGGGCACCCCCCCACGTGTCGGACGATCCGACTTTCACTAAGTCAGCTTCTGATCCCTTCAAACTCGGGATCAGATCTTGACGGGGGCGCCGGGGACGCTGGGGGTGCCCGCATTGACTGGGTCAAATCTTATCCCTTGGCTTCGCTGCCTTCTGGTTCGTAGGCTTGCACTGGGGGCGCCCGGGATGCTGGGGGCGCCCGGGAGCATAGGGGGCACCCGGGAGCATGGGGGCACCCCGCCCATAAGCTGCAGAAGCTCACTTTGCTTTGCTTTATTTTGTGTTCACCTTGGGGGCGCCCGGGACACTCCGGGGGCCCTGGTCAGCTACTGCCTCACTCCTTTGAGGCTCTCTGAGCTGCAGACACTCGTTCCTTCGGTCCTGCATCCAGGGTTAGTCCAAAATAATATAAAGCAGTAATATGTTAATTTATACAGCCTTAGCTGTCTTGGTTCTGACTTTGGGCCTCCCAAATGGAGTCCTAGGTCAAACCGACACCTACTGTTCCCTTGACGGGGAACGCGTCGTCACCTACTCCTCTCGGGAGAATTTACCTGATGCCAACCGGCTCCTCCAGTTGGACTTTTCCCTAGCGGTCCTTTGCCAGGTCTTGGATACCAAGCTGTCCCTCGCCTGGTGCCTAGCATTCCTTCACCAGGTCTTCAGTCCCAAGCTGTCCTTCGCTTAGTGCCTAGCAGTCCTTCGCTAGGGCTTCAGTCCTCTGGCATTCCTTCGCCAATGCCTAGCAGTCCTTCGCTAGGACTTTTTGCCCTGGCATTCCTTCGCTAGTGCCTAGCAGTCCTTTGCTAGGACTTTTCCTGCACACTTGAGTAACATGTTAGATAACAAGTAAGTCTTAACTTTTGAACCCTTTTGCCATTATCAAAACTCAGGTTCGACTTGGGTGCTTTCTGCACCAACAATCTCCCCCTTTTTGATTTATGACAACCCTGGTTCAAAAAGTTAAGTTAATCAGAGCAAGTAAAAATTTAAATTTTTGTTCCCTCCCCCTGGAAGGAATCTCCCCCTAGATTTTTCAAAACTTCGTGGGGTTTTTGAAAATACATTCTAAGTCTAAAGATGGATTTTACTTAGAATAATTTTCAACAAAAACTTTAGGGGGCATTTGGTTTGCTTCAATTTCCATTTTCATTTTCCAGAAAACCGCATTTTCTAGTTTTCTGGAAAATGACTTTTTTTCATTCTCCAGTTTTCCAGAAAAAGCTATGTTTTTTTTGGAAAATATAGCTGGAAAATGCAAACCAAACATGTTTTCCAGAAAACCACATTTTCTACAGAAAATGAAAATGAAAAATAGACTGGAAAATGCAAACCAAACGCCCCCTTAATATTTTCCAAAATAATTTTGGTTGTGTATTTTGGAAAACTTGTAAAATATTTAAATTTAAATATTTAGACAATTTTGAAAACTTAAGAAGGATTTTGAAAACTTAAGTTTGAGTACTAAGGAAAAAATTTCAAAAATTTAAGTTTAAGTACACAAAAAGTTGAAAACTTAAGTTTAAAATAATTAGAGGGTTTTTGAAAACTTAAGTTTGAGTGCTTAGAAAAATAAGTTCAAAGTACTTAGGAAAATTTTTGAGTGAAAACTTTAGTTCAAAGTAATTAGAAAAATTTTTTGACAATTTCAGTTCGAAGTACTTAGAAAAATTCGAAAATCTCAGTTCAAAGTACTTTAGGAAAATTTGAAAAATTAAGTTTTAAGTACTTAGGAAAAAACTTTAGTTTTAAGTACTTAGGAATGTTTGTATTTAGGAAAGTTTGAAAGACTTAAGTGCTTTAGTGAAGTTTTGAGAAATATAAGTACTTAGGGAAGTTTTGAAAAACTTAAGTACTTAGAAAATTTTAGTACTTTGAAAAACTTAGTATAAGTACTTTTTGAATAAATGATAGAGTTTGAAATTTAGAAAAAAAATTTAAACTTTCTCCTTTCCTATCTCTCCCCCTTTGCCATATATCAAACACAAATAAATATAGCAGAAATAGAATAATTAAATTGCATGAAGGAAAATAACTTGCATGATTTTGTTGTACTGAACAAATTCATGATGAGAATTAAATCAAATCAGTTTCATTTTCCTCTTTTAGGGACCTGTCTAACCCAATTAGCTACTTACTAACTGTTATAAATAGTAGTTTTCGCTAGGGTTAGTCAAGTTAAGTTATCTGTTCAAGTTAGATTTTCTAAACTTGACACTTAACTTGATTACTGTGTAAGGTGTATTTAGTGCCCCAATTACTGCAGATACACTGACTTAAAACATCTTGAATTAAGGCAAAGACCTAAGCATCTCAACCCTTTCTAAGTTATCAATCAAAGTACCCTAAGGTACTTGTGAGATGCTGGCTTCTAGATCTATAGGTGCATGCAGTTCTAGGGTTAGGGCCTAGGCTAAGTCCATTTTTGAAAAAGCCCTAGTTTTGAAAGGGGTAGTTTTGAAAATAAAACTAAGTGAAAAACTTTATTTTAAAACTTTTCAAAACTAAGTAAAAGCTGATTTAGAAAGCATTTAAAAATTTCTTTAAAACTGATTTGAGTAAGAAAACCAATAGTAGACTTGACCTATTTTACCAAGCATAGTATAGATCAGATACTCAAGTCAAATAAGTAGTCAAACAAAATAGGTTAACTGGTCAAACAGAGGTCCAGTATGTTGGGACCGGGTGCATGTTGACAAGGATACAGGTTCGTAAAATTTTAAATTTTTACGTGCAGCGGAAGAATTAGCATAAAATAATTTCTCAAATTATTTTAACCACGTATCTAGCATGCAACCTTATGATGTGTGGACATGATCATAAATTAAAACTTTGCGGAAAAGTAAACTAATGTACTTTGTACCTCGCGTAACTCGAAGAAAGGGTCGAGATCCAACCGTAGCGTCCATTGGAAGCTCCGCTTCTATTCGCGTCCACGCCGAGTTCTCTTCGGGATGACTTCGCAAAGTCATGAGTTTTGTGCCAACGAGAACTACTAGATTCTCTAAAGGCACAACTAGAAGATCAAGAGAGAAGATAGGAAACTAACCACCAAGAAACGGAATCTAAATTCCGGGAAGGGAAGGAAGGAGATGCGATCCGCTACTTCTTCTTCGAGGTCTTCTTGATGGATGAAGCTCACGCCAACCTTGAAGTGGAGGATGGTGCGCCGGCCCTAGGGTGGTTGTGCGTCGGCCCTAGGGAGGGGGTGTGGGCGCCGGCCCTAAGGGGAAGAGAAGGGAAGAGAATAAGAGAGAGAGAAAGAGAACTACTAGATCTCTTGATAACTCAATTAGCAATTCAAGGCTTGCCTTTGGTTCCTTTATATAGTAGCCTTTCCCTTGCCAAGTCTCCTTCTTAACGGAATTTTCATAAGAAATTTATCCTATAAATTTTCTTATGAATTATTCCGTTTAAACCAAGTTTTATTATAACTAACTTTATAATAAAACAAATTCATCTCTCCTTTTATTATGGAATAAATTTTACAAGAAATTTATAAATTTTCTTATTATGGAAAAATCAATTCATAATTGATTTTATAAAATTAAAATAAACCATTCCATGGATCATTTTAATTTCCATAAAAAGAATAAATTTCTATAAATTTATTTATATATAAATTTCTTTATACAAATTTATTTATCCATAATTTATAAAACAAATCGTGCTAGATTTATTTTATTAATTAAACCAATTAAATTGGTTTCTCCCCAATGTTGTGGCCAGCCAAACCAAAGGGGGTTGGCATCCTCTTTAGCCAACCAAACCAAGCCGAACCGATTGTGAATTAAACTCATTTAATTCGCCCAATAAGCCTTCAAAAGACTTAGCCATTTTAAGCTTCCGTTGCACCTCTGATTAACTCAGATTCGACTTATTTCTCTTGATCGAAAAATCCAATTTTTAACTCGTTTTAAATCCCTCGGATTACTCGTAGTGCGTGTGACTAAATAGGCTTTCGATTTATGTTGGCCGTCTATAATCAACCAATTATAGAACGATCATGAGTGGCACCTAGTAGTACATCATGACCCCCAATTAATCGAAAGATTAACGGTTGACCTCAGAAGCAATTCTGAAACCCTTCAGCAGCTCTAATGAATCGTGCCCCATTCCCTTCACCATCTTATACCCTCTTGGTTCAGGACATGGTCTGTGTGTGTCAGTCCCCACTAGGCTGACTACGTCACACCTAGTCCAAGTAGTGTCTTTCTTGTCCTTTGGATTTCTAATTACTCTCATGTATTTAAGAGACTCATACTCTAGACATGACATGCACTGGCCAGAGGCTTTGAGTAACAATCCGACGATAGGCCTGGGTATACATCTCCTCGCAAGGAGTGGTGAATCCTTTGTAGGCTGTTCAAACATCTTCGGGCACTTCGGCTTATACCCAATCATCCTGGTCCACACCTCCTTGGAGATGCTTGCTTAAGATGTTAAAGTATAAGTCTCCATGACCAAGATGACTTGAACACCGCAAGTCAAAGGAACATCGCACTTAAGCTGCAGTAATAACTTCATTGACATATATTTATAGATTGCCATATGAAGTTTTACAGCTAGTCACTCCAATGAACTAGTTCCCTTAACTAGCATCCATGTTTATCTCCGGACACCCCAATGTCACCAGCCAGTGAGAATCAGCTGATTAGAGAAGAACCCATGCTAGTCTCAACAGAATTGATAGTGTCCATTTTTATCAATTCATCGACTAGGGATATTTTCAATACTTCACAATTGCACACGTAGAGATAATCACTAGTTGTGATCCCATCACAAATTCTCTTATGCTGTGAATTGTATTGCGGACATTCAGTAGATGAGTTTAAGATCCCAATCAAATACACAAATATGTATACTCAAATAGTGAATTATCATTTATTAAAATAAATGTTTACAATCATAAGGCGATTGCCTTAGGACACTTCTCTCATATCACTAACAAACTCCCACTTGGCCTAATGTCAATCGCTACGGTATCCAATACCACAGGCTCTAACATGACCCTCAAACTTGTTTTGAGGCAAGGCCTTAGTTAAAGGATCCGCTGAATTCCTTTCAGTGGGAATTTTCTCAATTTGTATATCATTCCTACTTATAATCTCTCTGATCAGATGATAGCGGTGAAGCACGTGTTTGGATCGCTGATGAGACCTTGGTTCCTTTGCTTGTGCAATAGCTCCATTGTTGTCGCAGTAAACCGGCACTGCTTCATCAATGGTTGGAACCACGCCAAGTTCGGAGACGAACTTCTTGATCTAGACTGCTTCCTTTGCTGCTTCCGAAGCTGCGATATATTCCGCTTCCGTGGTAGAATCCGCTACGGTGTCTTGTTTGGAACTTTTCCAACTTACTGCACCTCCATTCAAAGTAAATACGTATCCAGACTGCGATTTGGAGTCATCCTTATCTGTCTGGAAACTGACATCTGTATACCCACGTATTACCATATCTCCTTCTCCATATATTAGGAACACATCCTTAGTTCTTCTTAAGTACTTAAGGATTGTCTTGACAGCCGCCCAATGATCCATTCCTGGATCCGACTGGTATCTGCTTGTGACGCTCAGAGCATATGATACATCGGGCCTTGTACATAACATAGCACACATGATAGATCCTATCGCGGATGCATAAGGAATCTTATTCATGCAAATCCTCTCGTCTTCTGTGCGCGGACACATAGACTTTGAAAGGTTGATCCCATGCCTGATGGGAAGGTAACCTTTCTTGGATTCTGACATGCTAAACCTTTTTAGCACTCGGTCTATATACGTAGACTGCGAAAGACCAAGCAACCGTTTTGATCTATCTCTATAGATTCTAATCCCAAGGATGTAGGTTGCTTCTCCCAGGTCTTTCATGGAGAAAGTTTTGGACAACCAAATTTTAGAGAAGACATGATCGAGTGATTAACCTAGAAATACAAATTGAGCTTATGTGAGAAGAATGATAAAGAATGTATCAATATACATTAATTAAAATTCTATTTATTTTTCAAATTGAATAACCCTTTTTATCAATTCGGGAGATTGTAGGAGCATCTCCAAATAGGTTGATATCCAACCATAGTAAGAACAACCATGGCTATGGCCATCAAGTTATTCTTACCTATGAAGGTAGGTAGATATACCGATTACATATCACTTATATGTAACAATCACTTTATGCTATCAACTAATTGAATGTTTGCATAAATCATTGGGTTGTTAACTCATTAACAAGTATGCAACTTTATACATAGCACCCAACTGCACCTCTCTTTACATCGACCTTGGTTGTGGCACAACAAATCGATGCTCCAATCTTAAGGCTGACCCATTAATCAAGAAATAGTTTTAATATGGTTGGAGCTCATTCAACCGCTTAGTCAGGCTTGGATGTGTCCAACAACCAAAACTAAGGATTGACCTCTGACTCCAACTATATTATTCATAAACTAATTCCATGGTTTGAACATGTTGAGGTTCAAGCCGGGCATGGATGTGTCCATCAACCCAAACGAGAAACAAAACTCCGATTCTAACCATATTAATGGAAGGTGTTGGCCTTAATATTTTGTAAGGGGTTTTGGGTCTCATCCTTTCTTTTCTAAGCACATTCATGACATTATGTCATGACTAACGATTTCCTTAATAAAGTATGTATGTGACTTAATTTATCAGGTCTCATTAATTGAATTAGGAATTGGATTTCCTAATTCTAATTTCATACTTTATTCAAGGAATTGTTTTGGGAAACAATTTCCTAAATTGTCATAATCAATTTCAGAAATAATATGTTTTAAGACTTTGATTTCTCTAAATCAAATCTTATTAAATTAAGAGAGAGATTCCCTTAATTCAACCACATATTATTTTCATGAAAATCTCATTTAAGAAAACTCTATAGGAAACCATTTTCCTAATTAATTTTGGAGACAACAATATGTAAGAGCATCACCTCTTAAATCATATTTTATTCATGGATTTAATTAATTACAACAAATTGTTTTCTAAGGGTGGCTCCCCGAGGTTCAGATACCCAAAGAAAAGTAATTTGTCGTAAATCCAATTTGGTCCGCTTCGGAAGCGTAACCAAATTAAACATGACAATTTCATTTAAAATTGGGAAATTAAATTACAACAACTAACTTTAAATTGGACGGCTCCCCGAGGCTCAATCCAAAATAAAGAATTTTGTTGACAATTTAAAAAACCAATTCAAATTTAATTGTCAATTAATTGTCCATAAATTTGTCTAGACTTTCTTGAAAGAAAGTTCCCAAAATTGCGAGATTTCATAATAGGTTTTCAGAATAATTGTAAGTTTCTAGAACAAAGAAAACTTACATATTTCCAAAATTGAAAAATTTCTAAAATAGAAAATTTTCCAAAATTGGAAAGTTTCCAAAGATGGGAAGTTTTCACAATTATCACAAAATTTCATAAACTAGAAAATTTCATAAGTTTGCGAAATTTCATGAGGATTTCCAAACTTAGAAATTCCTAAATCAAAAATTTATTATAAAGTTTCCATAATTGAAAAAATTTTCCAAAATTGAGATTATGACAAAGTTTTCTGCAAAACAATTATATGATTATGTCGAACACTAACCGGCTCTGATACCACTGTTGGGACCGGGTGCATGTTGACAAGGATACAGGTTCGTAAAATTTTAAATTTTTACGTGCAGCGGAAGAATTAGCATAAAATAATTTCTCAAATTATTTTAACCACGTATCTAGCATGCAACCTTATGATGTGTGGACATGATCATAAATTAAAACATTGCGGAAAAGTAAACTAATTTACTTTGTACCTCGCGTAACTCGAAGAAAGGGACAAGATCCAACCGTAGCGTCCCTTGGAAGCTCCGCCTCTATTTGCGTCAACGCCGAGTTCTCTTCGGGATGACTTCGCAAAGTCACAAGTTTTGTGCCAACGAGAACTACTAGATTCTCTAAAGGCACAACTAGAAGATCAAGAGAGAAGATAGGAAACTAACCACCAAGAAACGGAATCTAAATTCCGGGAAGGGAAGGAAGGAGATGCGATCCGCTTCTTCTTCTTTTGGGTCTTCTTGATGAATGAAGCTCACGCCAACCTTGAAGAGGAGGATGGTGCGCCGGCCCTAGAGTGGTTGTGCGCCGGCCCTAGTGAGGGGGTGTGGGCGCCGGCCCTAAGGGGAAGAGAAGGGAAGAGAATAAGAGAGAGAGAAAGAGAACTACTAGATCTCTTGATAACTCAATTAGCAATTCAAGGCTTGCCTTTGGTTCCTTTATATAGTAGCCTTTCCCTTGCCAAGTCTCCCTCTTAACGGAATTTTCATAAGAAATTTATCCTATAAATTTTCTTATGAATTATTCCGTTTAAACCAAGTTTTATTATAACTAACTTTATAATAAAACAAATTCATCTCTTCTTTTATTATGGAATAAATTTTATAAGAAATTTATAAATTTTCTTATTATGGAAAAATCAATTCATAATTGATTTTATAAAATTAAAATAAACCATTCCATGGATCATTTTAATTTCCATAAAAAGAATAAATTTCTATAAATTTATTTATATATAAATTTCTTTATACAAATTTATTTATCCTTAATTTATAAAACAAATCGTGCTAGATTTATTTTATTAATTAAACTATTTAAATTGGTTTCTCCCCAATATTGTGGCCGGCCAAACCAAAGGGGGTTGGCACCCTCTTTGGCCTGCCAAACCAAGCCGAACCGATTGCGAATTAAACTCATTTAATTCGCCCAATTAGCCTTCAAAAGACTTAGCCATTTTAAGCTTCCGTTGCGCCTCTGATTAACTCAGATTCGACTTATTTCTCTTGATCGAAAAATCTAATTTTTAACTCATTTTAAATCCCTCGGATTACTCATAGTGCGTGTGACTAAATAGGCTTTCGATTTATGTTGGCCGTCTATAATCAACCAATTATAGAACGATCATGAGTGGCACCTAGTAGTACATCATGACACCCAATTAATCGAAAGATCAACGGTTGACCTCAGAAGTAATTCTGAAACCCTTCAGCAGCTCTAATGAATCGTGCCCCATTCCCTTCACCATCTTATACCCTCTTGGTTTAGGATATGGTCTGTGTGTGTCAGTCCCCACTAGGCTGACTATGTCACACCTAGTCCAAGTAGTGTCTTTCTCGTCCTTTGAATTTCTAATTACTCTCATGTATTTAAGAGACTCATACTCTAGACATAACATGCTCTGGCCAGAGGCTTTGACTAACAATCCGACGATAGGCCTGGGTATACATCTCCTCGCAAGGAGTGGTGAATCCTTTGTAGGTTGTCCAAACATCATCGGGCACTTCGGCTTATACCCAATCATCCTGGGTCCACACCTCCTTGGAGATGCTTGCTTAAGATGTTAAAGTATAAGTCTCCATGACCAAGATGACTTGAACACCGCAAGTCAAAGGAACATCGCACTTAAGCTGCAGTAATAACTTCATTGACATATCTTTATAGATTACCATATGAAGTTTTACAGCTAGTCACTCCAATGAACTAGTTCCCTTAACTAGCATCCATGTTTATCTCCGGACATCCCAATGTCACCAGCCAGTGAGAATCAGCTGATTAGAGAATAACCTATGCTAGTCTCAATAGAATTGATATTGTCCGTTTTTATCAATTCATCGACTAGGGATATTTTCAATACTTCACAATTGCACACGTAGAGATAATCACTAGTTGTGATCCCATCACAAATTCTCTTATGCTGTGAATTGTATTGCGGACATTCAGTAGATGAGTTTAAGATCCCAATTAAATACACAAACATGTATACTCAAATAGTGAATTATCATTTATTAAAATAAATGTTTACAATCATAAGGCGATTGCCTTAGGACACTTCTCTCATATCACTAACACAGTAGAGTCAAACATGAGTCAAGTTTTAGAAATGAAGTAGAGAAACAGCTTGGAAAAAGTATTAAGATACTTCGATCCGATCAGGGTGGTGAATACTTAAGTCAAGAGTTTCAAGATTATCTTAGGGGCAATGGGATATTATCCCAATGGACTCCGCCGTATACACCACAGCATAATGGTGTATCTGAGAGGCATAACCGAACCTTGATGGACATGGTTAGATCTATGATGAATCATGCAACTCTTCCAAAATCTTTTTGGGGCTTTGCACTAAAGACAGTTGTTTACTTGCTAAACAGAATCCCGACCAAGGTAGTCTCTACTACTCCATATGAGACGTGGAATAGTAAGAAACCTCACTTAACTCACCTTAAGATATGGGGTTGTCCTGCTTATGTGAAGCGGACTATATCAGACAAATTGGATGCTAAGTCTAATAAATGTCTATTTATTGGATACCCTAAGGAAACAAAGGGTTACCAATTCTATCATCCCTTGGAACAAAAGGTGTTTGTTTCAAGGCATGCTATATTTCTGGAAAAAGAATTTCTTTTACAAGAAAATAGTGGGAGTGGTATTGAACTTGAAGAAGTTCAAGAAACTCCAATAGACATTACAGAGACACCTAGTCTAGACCCACAATCAATAACTCATAATGATGAGCTATCAGTTGAACCTAAAACAACACCACTACTTCGTAGATCTGATAGGACACACAATATTCTAGAGAGATACGAATTTCTCGTAAGTGAATCGAACAACGTGTTACTCATTAGCGATGACGAACCTATCAGTTATGAAGATGTTTAGAAAAGTATAGAAAGGGACAAATGGCTTGAAGCCATGAAGTCGAAAATGGATTCCATGTATGAAAACCAAGTATGGGACTTGGTTAACCCACCTGAAGGGATTAAGCCCATAGGGTGCAAGTGGGTTTTCAAGAAGAAAACCGACATGGAAGGTAATGTTGTTACCTTTAAGGCTAGATTAGTGGCAAAAGGATATCATCAGAAACAAAGAATTGATTATGACGAAACCTATTTGCCAATAGCTATGTTTAAATCTATTCGGATGCTCCTGGCCATAGCAGCTCATTATGATTATGAGATATGGCAAATGGACGTGAAAACAACTTTCCTTAATGGAAACCTGCTTGAGGATGTATACATGATACAACCTGAAGGTTTCACATCGATTGATAAAACCAAAGTATGCAAGCTTCGACGATCCATATATGGACTGAAGCAAGCATCCAGGAGTTGGAACATCCGTTTTGATGAGACAATCAAAGAGTTTGATTTCTCACAAAATCCTGACGAACCTTGTGTGTACAAGAAGGTTAGTGGGAGTGCAGTCGTATTCCTAGTATTATATGTCGATGACATAATACTTATAGGAAACGATATATCAGTCTTACAGTCAGTTAAAATTTGGTTGTCCAAAACTTTCTCCATGAAAAACCTGGGAGAAGCAACCTATATCCTTGGGATTAGAATCTATAGAGATAGATCAAAATGATTGCTTGGTCTTTCGCAGTCTGCATATATAGACCGAGTGCTAAAAAGGTTTAGCATGTCGGAATCCAAGAAAGGTTACCTTCCCATCAAGCATGGGATCAACCTTTCAAAGTCTATGTGTCCGCGCACAGAAGACGAGAGAATTTGCATGAATAAGATTCCTTATGCATCCGCGATAGGATCTATCATGTATGCTATGTTATGTACGAGGCCCGATGTATCGTATGCTCTGAGCGTCACGAGCAGATACCAGTCTGATTCAGGAATGGATCATTGGGCGGCTGTCAAGACAATCCTTAAGTACTTAAGAAGAACTAAGGATGTGTTCCTAATATATGGAGAAGGAGATATGGTAATACGTGGGTATACAGATGCCAGTTTCCAGACCGATAAGGATGACTCCAAATCTCAGTCTGGATACGTATTTACTTTGAATGGAGGCACAATAAGTTGGAAGAGTTCCAAGCAAGACACTGTAGCGGATTCTACCACGAAAGCGGAATATATTGCGGCTTCGGAAGCAGCAAAAGAAGCAGTCTGGATCAAGAAGTTTATCTCGGAACTTGGTATGGTTCCAACCATTAATGAAGCAATATCGGTTTACTACGACAACAATGGAGCTATTGCACAAGCAAAGGAACCAAGGTCTCATTAGCGATCCAAACACGTGCTTCGCCGCTATCATCTGATCAGAGAGATTATAAGTAGGAATGATATACAAATTGAAAAAATTCCCACTGAAAGGAATTTAGCGGATCCTTTATCTAAGGCCTTGCCTCAAAGCAAGTTTGAGGGTCATGTTAGAGCCTGTGGTATTGGATACCGTAGCGATTGGCATTAGGCCAAGTGGGAGTTTGTTAGTAATATGAGAAAAGTGTCCTAAGGCAATCGTCTTGTGATTGTAATCATTTACTTTAATAAATGAATATTCACTATTTGAGTATACATGTTTATGTATTTGATTGAGATCTTAAACTCATTTACTGAATGTTCGCAATACAATTCACAGCATGAGAGAATTTGTGATGAATTCACAACTAGTGATTATCTCTACATGTGCAATTGTGAAGTATTGAAATTGTCCCTAGTCGATGAATTGATAAATACGGACACTATCAATTCTGTTGAGACTAGCATGGGTTATTCTCTAATCAGCTGATTCTCACTGGCTGGTGACATTGGGATGTCCGGAGATAAACATGAATGCTAGTTAAGGGAACTAGTTCATTGGAGTGACTAGCTGTAAAACTTCATATGGTAATCTACATATAGATATGTCAATGAAGTCCTTCCTGCAGCTTAAGTGCGATGTTCCTTTGACTTGCGGTGTTCAAGTCATCTTGGTCATAAGGACTTATACTTTGACATCTTAAAGCAAGCATCTCCAAGGAGGTATGGACCCAGGATGATTGGTTATAAGCCGAAGTGCCCGAAGATGTTTGAACAGCCTACAAAGGATTCACCACTCCTTGCGAGGAGACGTATACCCAAGGCCTATCGTTGGATTGTTACTCGAAGCCTCTGGCCAGAGCACACATGTTCCGAGTATGAATCTCTCAGAAACATGATGTAGGACCGGTGCCGTCGATAGAGGGGGGGTGAATATCGACCGTGAAAAATCTTCGCGGAAATCACGTAATACTTTCATTCTAGACTCAGAGTGTTAGTAACGCAGCGGAAAATAAATAGAACGAAAAGAACCAAGACAGTGACACGGCGAATTTTTACTTGGTTCCCAACCCCCCAGGGTCAGTACATCCAAGGCCTATGCACGGGAATGCCCGTCCACTATTGGTCTCCTTTCCGGACTTTCCGGAGGCGGAGAAACCCGACTTACAGTGCAGAATTACAAGCAATAATATATAAATTTAAGTACAGTAATTAAAAAGCAAACCAACGAGAAAAAGTATGAAGCTCGGCCGATTTGGACCTCCGAAGTGCCGCGCACCTCCTCCTGAAGCCTCCCGGTCGTAGAGCCTCGTTTCTAGCGTGTCTCAGTTGGTCAGAAAGCTTGGAATGGTTCTTGGAAGTTGTCTTTGAAGCAGAAGAGTCGAAGCCCCTTATATAGGCCTCCTGGGGGTGCCCTGGACGCCGGGGGCGCCCTGGACGCCGGGGGCGCCCCGGAAGACTCGGTCAACCCTTATCCTTGCGCCTACCTCGCCGCGGGTGATAAGATCATTGACCAGGGCGCCCTGGACGCTGGGGGCGCCCTCTTGAGCGCTTATCCTGTGCTTCAGACTCGCAGCAGCGAAGACTATGTTGACCAGGGCGCCCTGGTGCATGAGGGCGCCCTGGTTAGGGCCTTCAGCAGGCTGCTCCATCTTCCAATCTTGGTACCTGCAAGATATACAACCACAAGGCATTGATACATATAATAGTGGTCATAAGGACTTGGTTCGGACTTCGGATTTGCACGAAACCCTAGGTCGAACCGGCACGAGTTCCTATCCCTGAGAACTCGCCCTTCACCTACTCCTTTTAGGAGACGGTTGCCACCCAGTCCTTCAGATGGACTTTTGCTTAGCCTCTGATTACTCCGGATCTCGAGACGCCCAAACCCTGACCCGTCTCTACTCCTGTCCTTAGTCATCGCTCAGCTAAGTTGCTTAGTCCCTCGGACCAAGTCTTCATTTCCTAGCAGTCCTTCGCCAAGTGCCTAGCAGCCCTTCGCTAGGTCTTTGTTACCAAGCGGTCCTTCGCCTGGTGCCTAGCAATCCTTCGCTAGGTCTTTGTTACCAAGCGGTCCTTCGCCTGGTGCCTAGCATCCCTTCGCTAGGTCTTCTATGCCTAGTAGTCCTTCACTAGGTGCCTAGCAGTCCTTCGCTAGGTCTTCTATGCCTAGTAGTCCTTCACTAGGTGCCTAGCAGCCCTTCGCTAGGTCTTAGGGTTACGATACCTAGCAGTCCTTCGCTAGGTGCCTAACAGCCCTTCGTTAGGTCTTAGGGTTTCGATACCTAGCAACCCTTCGCTAGGTGCCCAGCATCCCTTCGCTGGGACTTAGGATTTCGATGCCTAGATTAACTAGGACTTTTCTTAAGTTACTTCTTTCTTACTCCCCTTTGTCTGTTTAATGTATCACTGACTTAAGTATATTGTCAAACATTAAAACACTTAAAGAGGAATATTATTGATGCAACTTGCACCAACAATCTCCTAATTTTTGATGTTTGACAATAACTTAAGTTAGATTGGTTAAGGGGCTAACTTGCCATCCTTGGGATCAAACTAAAACATGACCTTAGTTTTGTAAAACATTTTGATCAAATGGTCCTTTAGTAAGAATCCAAAAAAAATATTTCTAACTTAAGCACACCTCTCCCCCTTTGTCATACATCAAAAAAACAGAAATACTTGCGCCAACAATGACAGTATTTTTAAAATACTTAGTATAAAATTTTGAAAACATAGCATAAAACTAATACTTAAGTATTATGAGCTCAGAAAACTTTAGACAATATTTTGAAAGATGATCTTTGAAGCATGCAAGTACTTGCAAAATGTAAGTTATTTTTGAATAAAGATCAGATTTTGAAAGATAATAAGTAATTTTTGAAAAGTATAAGTACCTTTGAAAAATGTATTGAGTTTTTTGAAAACTAGGTACTTTTGAAAAATACATTGATATTTTTTTTAAAATTAAGTACTTTTGAAGGAATATTAGACTTTACTTGGTTTATTTTCCAGTCTGACACCATCCTGGGAAACCTTGTTGACTACAAGGACATTTCCTAAGTGTCCTGGAAATTTTTCAACCCGAGTTATTATTTTAAATTGATCAACACCAGATGAATTTTTGAAAGTAATAGTATATATATTTTTATTAACAAATTGATAGTAAAAAAAACATACTTATATTTTCAACAGGATTTGAAAATACCGCGCATGAAAACATTTGAAATATTCAATACTTCTTTTAATTTGACCTCCCCCTAAACTTGACCCAGTCTGGGAAGCTTGTTGACCACAAGTACTTTTCCTCTAAGTCTTAAGGTTTGATTCAAATCAAAGGAGTTTTCTAATAATTTCAAAAACAATTAATTAAAAGAAACTTTTTCAGTAGATTGATTTAGACTCCCCCTAAATCTGACACGTCCTAGGAGTCCTTCTAGATTATGAAGTAGACTTTCCTCTGTGTCTTTAGGGTTTATCAAAATCAAACAAGACAGGTAAACATAAATTTTTTTTTTTCGAAAAACACACGTGATAACGATTTAAAGCTCAATTTTCGAAAAATATTTTCAAATAATAGTAATTTTTTTTAAAGTGCAAAGTTTTTTGAAAAAAAAATTAAAAGTACTCCCCCTGTACCCAATACCGTTTGACTCTATCTAAGTTCTTTAAGGAATTTTAGTGTTGTCCTAAGAGGCTTGTGTCTAATAGAGTGAGTCAAACAAATTTTTGAAAAGATATATTTTTGGAAAATGTATAATATATTTAATCAACCAGACAAGCATGAATTCCATAAAAACATTATTATGTTGAAGCGCTATTTTGAAAATATATTTTTATGAAAATATTCTAACAATTTTGAAAAACAATTTTGAAAAATATTTTTCAATTCATTAGTCCTTAACATCTCACCCATTTTAGATGTATCAATACAATAAGCATAGTTGCCTTATAGGTGTATTGTGAGATGCTTGAATCATTTTTCTTTAATTTATTTTTAATTCTAAGATTTAATTGAAGCTTGTGTTAGATTTGAATTTGACAAGAAGTAGCTTGAATTTGAATTTCAAAAATTGGCTTCCAGGTCTTGGCGAGGCACTAGGCCTTCTTTGGCCGTAGCCTTATGGGATCATCCACCCTTGACAAAGCTTTTAATGAAATTTCATTTACATTATTTTAATTTAGTCTAACTTTGGATCTTGGATCGTAGCTTCGACTAGTTCCGCCAAGATGGCTTCCCTAACGTACTATCATCTCACCTCCACCCAATACTAGGTTAATCAAGTTTCAATTATTCTTTTTCCTATAGCCGTTCTAATATATGCATATAATTTAAATATGAATGACATGTCATATATTTTAAACGAATAGCAGATGCATGTCATGGCAGTTGTGCATGAGTCAAACAAGTTAAATAATTTTATTTAAGTTTCTAAAATGTATCAAAGTCCCGATTTGATACATGTCGAGTGAACCCGCGAATATGTCAACCCACTTTGACATATTTAATGTTATTAATTTTAATTTTTATAGCTTGGGTAAAATTTTATTTTAGTTTAAGTTTAAGTCATTTAAGATTTTAGTTGAGTTCAGGTTAATTATGAATTGATTGTATTAGAAAATTAATCAATTGAGAATAAATAAATTTAAATTAATTTTGATTAAATTAAATTTGAATTTGAATTTAATTTAAATTTTGAATTTCGAATTTAATTTAAATTTTGAATTTCGAATTTAGATTTAACTTGAATTTAATTTAAGTTTGAATTTGAATTTAATTTAAATTTGAATTTCGAATTTAATATTGATTTAATTTGAATTTAATTTAAGTTTGAATTTGAATTTAATTTAAATTTGAATTTCGAATTTAATTTAGATTTAATTTGAATTTAATTTAAGTTTGAATTTGAATTTAATTTAAATTTGAATTTCGAATTTAATTTAGATTTAATTTGAATTTAATTTAAGTTTGAATTTGAATTTAATTTAACTTTGAATTTGAATTTTAATTTAACTTTAATTTGAATTTAATTTAAGATTTAATTTGAATTTAATTTGGATTTAATTTGAATTTAATTTGGATTTAATTTTTTTTTTTTTTTTTTTTTTTTTTTTTTTTTTTTTTTTTTTTTTTTTTTTTTTTTTTTATTTAATTAATTTTAATTTAATTTAATTAAGATTTAATTTGATTTAATTTGAATTTAATTTTTTTTTAATTTTTTAATTAATTAAGATTTAATTTGAATTTAATTTGAATTTAATTAAGATTTAATTTGAATTTAATTTGAATTTAATTAAGATTTAATTTAATTTAATTAAGATTTAATTTTAATTTAATTAAGATTTAATTTGAATTTAATTAATATTTGACTTAATTTAATTAAGGTTATAATGATTAATTAATAATTGTGGGTTTAAATTCATCATTTTCATTATTTCGAAAATTTCTTCTTCATCTTTATCTTTCTTTTCAAGTTTTTCTAAAATTTTAATTTATTTGAAATTTTGTTATTTTTATTTACTATGGCCTTTATCTTAGATAGTTCATATCCTCCTCAAGATTAGATTTTTCAATATTCTCACAGTAGGTGGAGTAAAAGGGCCACTAGTTAAATTTTTTAATAATTTCAAATTTTCTATAATTAATTATCATCTAGGAAAATTTTATCTGTGTTATCTTTATCCTTAAAATTTTCAATAATGATTTCTAGGATATTCAAATTGATTGGAATTATCCTTAGGATTTTCAAATTTGAATTCGAATTATCCTTAGGATTTTCAATTTGAATTCAGAATTATCCTTAGGATTTTCAAATTTGAATTCCGAATTATCCTTAGGATTAATTTTTTAATTAATTATCAGACTAATTTTATCGAAAATTATCAGAATTAATTTTATCAGATAAATTATCACAATTAATTTTATCAGATAAATTATCAGAATTAATTTTATCAGAAAAATTATTAGAATTAATTTCATCAGAAAAATTTTTAGAATTAATTTCATCCGAAAAATTATTAGAATTAATTTCATCAGAAAAATTATTAGAATTAATTTCATCAGATAAATTATCAGAATTAATTTTATCAGATAAATTATCAGGATTAATTTTATCAGGTAAATTATCAGAATTAATTTTATCAATTTCTGAGTTGATATTCTGAATTAAAAAATTAATTTCTAATGTTTTGGTCATATTCACATTTTGGAAATTAACTTGCAAAAAGTTAATTTTACTATACAGTAAGTCTACTTTATCATAAAAATAAACTACTTTATCACATGGCAGTGCAGGAACTTGTAAAAATTTTAGAATACAAATCTTGTGTACCTTTGTCAGACACTTGTTTTTGTAATGTCCGTATTTCTTGCACTTGAAGCATTGCACGTGATCCTTGTTTTTCCGGACTCCTAGCGCTGGTATCTCCTTTGCCACCGGTGACGAACGATTCTTACGAGTAGGGCACTGATATTTGTAGTGCCCTCTCTCCCTGCACGTGAAACAAATAATATGCAATTTAAATTTAGACATTAAAAAAAAATGTACCTGATTCACCCCTGTGCTCCCCCTCAACTCCTGGCGTCTTTGCTCCGTCGGCGGTTAGTCCGGTGAAGAGCGGCTCGGCTCTGTAGGACCGGTGCCGTCGATAGAGGGGGGGGGTGAATATCGATCATGAAAAATCTTCGCGGAAATCTCGTAGTACTTTCGTTCTAGACTCAGAGTGTTAGTAACGCAGTGGAAAATAAATAGAACGAACACAGCTACATAGCGGATTTTACTTGGTTCCCGACCCCCCAGGGTCAGTACATCCAAGGCCTATGCACGGGAACGCCCGTCCACTATTGGTCTCCTTCCCGGACTTTCCGGAGGCGGAGAAACCTGACTTACAGTGCAATATTACAAGCAATAATATAGAAATTTAAGTGCAGTAATTAAAAAGCAATCCAACGAAACAAAGTCAGAAGCTCGGCCGATCTGAACCTCCGAAGTGCCGCGCACCTCCTCCTGGAGCCTCCCGGTCGTAGAGCCTCGTTTCTAATGCGTTGCGATCGGTCAGAATGATCAGAACAGTGCTTGGAAGTTGTGTTTGAAGCTGAGGGGTCGAAGCCCCTTATATAGGCCTCCTGGGGGCGCCCTGGACGTTGGGGGCGCCCCGGAAGACTCGGTCAAACCTTATCCTTGCACCTACCTCGCCGCGGGTGATAAGATCATTGACCAGGGCGCCCTGGACGATGGGGGCGCCCTCCTGAGCGCTTATCCTGTGCTTCGGACTCGCAACAGTGAAGACTGTGTTGACCAGGGCGCCCTGGTGCATGAGGGCGCCCCAAGCACTGGGGGCTCCCTGCTTAGGGCCTCCAACAAGGTTGCTTTGTCTTCGGTTCTTGGTACCTGCAATATCCACAAACACAAAGCATAGATACATATAATATTGGTCTTAAGGACTTGGTTCGGACTTCGGATCTCCACAAAACCCTAGGTCGAACCGGCACAAGTTCCCATCCCCGAGAACTCGCCCTTCACCTACTCCTTTCAGGAGACGGTTGCCACTCGGCCCTTCGGGTGGACTTTTACTTAGCTTCCGATTACTCCGGATCTCGAGACGCTCGAACCTTGACCCGTCTCTACTCCTGTCCTTAGTCATCGCTCAGCTATGTTACTCAGTCCCTTGGACCAAGACTTCATTACCTAGCAATCCTTCGCTAGGTGCCTAGCAGTCCTTCGCCAGGTCTTCATTCCCTAGCAGTCCTTCGCTAGGTGCCTAGCAGTCCTTCGCCAGGTCTTCATTCCCTAGCAGTCCTTCGCTAGGTGCCTAGCAGCCCTTCGCTAGGTCTTCTATGCCTAGTAATCCTTAACTAGGTGCCTAGCAGCCCTTTGCTAGGTCTTCTATGCCTAGTAGTCCTTTACTAGGTGCCTAGCAGCCCTTCGCTAGGTCTTAGGGTTACGATCCTAGCAGCCCTTCGCTAGGTGCCTAGCAACCCTTCGCTAGGTCTTAGGGTTTCGATGTCTAGATTAACTAGGACTTTTCTTAAGTTACTTCTTTCTTACTCCCCTTTGTCTGTTTAATGTATCACTGACTTAAGTATATTGTCAAACATTAAAACACTTAAAGAGGAATATTATTGATGCAACTTGCACCAACAGGCTCTCATACCAATTGTAGGCCCGGTGCCGTCGATAGAGGGGGGGGTGAATATCGACCGTGAAAACCTTTCGCGGAAACCTCGTGGAAAACTCGTTTGTTCTAGACTTAGAATATTAGTAGCGCAGCGGAAAATAAATAGAACGAATAACAAGACAGTGACACGACGGATTTTTACTTGGTTCCCGACCCCCCAGGGTCAGTACATCCAAGGCCTATGCACGGGAACGCCCGTCCACTATTGGTCTCCTTCCCGGACTTTCCGGAGGTGGAGAAACCCGACTTACAGTGTAAGATCACAATGACAAATATAGTAAAGTAAGTGCAGAATTAAATAACAGCAAACCAACAAGACAAAGTCTGAAGCTTGGCCGATCTGGACCTCCGAAGTGTCGCGCACTTTCTCCTGGAGCCTCCTGGTCGTAGAGCTTCGTCTCTTGCGCATTGTCGTCGGTCAGAATGCTTGGAATCGATCTTGGAAGGTGTGTCAGATGCAGAGGGGTCGAAGCCCCTTATACAGGCCTCCTGGGGCGCCTTGGACGCTAGGGGCGCCCCGGAAGACTCGGTCAAACCTTATCCTTGTGCCTACCTCGCCGTAGGTGATAAGATCATTGACCAGGGCGCCCCGGACGCTCCGAGCACCCTCGTGAGGGCTTATCCTGTGTTCTGGCTTCGAAACAGCAAAACAGCTACGAATCCGGGCGCCCCGGACGCTCCGGGCGCCCCGGATGACACCTATTCTGCCTGCTTCCGTTAACTGCATGTTTTAGTACTGCCTGGGGGCGCCCCCCTTGCTGGGGGCGCCCTGGTTGCATGGGGGTGCCCCCCTTGCTGGGGGCGCCCCCATTAAAGCCTGCAAACCCAGCTTTGTCTCCAGTTCTTGATACCTGCAAGATACACAAACACAAAGCATAGATATATATAATGTTAGTCTTAAGGACTTGGTTCGGACATCGGATTTACACGAAACCCTAGGTCGAACCGGCACGAGTTCCTATCCCCAAGAACTCGCCCATCACCTACTCCTTTCAGGAGACGGTTGCCACCCAGTCCTTCGGGTGGACTTTTGCTTAGCTTCCGATACCTCCGGACCTCGAGACGCCCAAACCCTGACCCGTCTCTACTCCTGTCCTTAGTCATCGCTCAGCTAAGTTGCTTAGTCCCTCGGACCAAGTCTTCATTCCCTAGCAATCCTTCACCAGGTGCCTAGCAGCCCTTCGCTAGGTCTTTGTTACCTAGCGGTCCTTCGCCTGGTGCCTAGCAATCCTTCGCTAGGTCTTCTATGCCTAGCAGCCCTTCGCTAGGTCTTCTATGCCTAGTAGTCCTTCACTAGGTGCCTAGCAGCCCTTCGCTAGGTCTTAGGGTTACGATACCTAGCAGCCCTTCGCTAGGTGCCTAGCAGCCCTTCGCTCGGACTTGGGGTTTCGATACCTAGCAGCCCTTCGCTAGGTGCCCAGCAGCCCTTCGCTGGGACTTAGGGTTTCGATGCCTAGATTAACTAGGACTTTTCTTCAGCTTAGGTTACTTCTCCTTTGCTCCCCTTTGTCTGTTCAATAGATCACTGACTTAAGTGTATTGTCAAACATTAAAACACTTAAAGAGGAACATCATTGATGCAACTTGCACCAATAGAACCGACGCCTACTGTTCCCTCGACGGGGAACACGTCCTCACCTACTCCTCTCGGGAGAGTGTACCTGATGCCAACCATTCCTCTGGTTGGACTTTTGTCTGACGGTCCTTTGCCAGGTCTTGGATGCCGAGCTGTCCTTCGCCCGGTGCCTAGCATTCCTTCGCTAGGGCTTTTCACTCTGGCATTCCTTCGCCAGTGCCTAGCAGTCCTTCGCTAGGGCTTTTCACTCTGGCATTCCTTCGCTAGTGCCTAGCAGTCCTTCGCTAGGGCTTTTTACTCTGGCATTCCTTCGCCAGTGCCTAGCAGTCCTTCGCTAGGGCTTTTTACTCTGCATACTCAAGTGACATGTTAGATAACAAGTAAGACTTAACTTTTGAACCCTGTTGCCATTATCAAAACACAGGTTTGACTTTGGTGCTTTCTGCACCAACAGATAGTGACATATACTCTTAGGTCCTAGATATCTCACCCAGTTCTATGTGATCAAACATGTTAACCTTATGGGTTTTGTGAGATAAATATTTTAATAGAAAGATTTGTTTTGAAAAGGTCATGATTAATTTTGAAAAGATAAATTAATTTTTAAACCAAATTTAAATTTATTTTGAAAAGAGATATTTGAATCTAAAATTAACTAAAAATTTGTGTTAGATTCGAATTTAACAAAGAGTAAATTGAATTTGAATTTCAAAAATTGACTTCCAGGTCTTGGCGAGGCATAAGGCCTTCTTTAGCCGTAGCCTTATTGGATCATCAACCCTTTCCTAGACAAGGCCTTTTAGTGATATTTCATCTTCAAAATTACTTTTTGGTAAATTCTGGTCTAACTAGTTTGGGTCCTGGATCGGTAGCTTTGGCTAGTTTCACCAGTTTAAAGAGACCAAGTAGTGTATACTTGACCTTATTAGAAAAGGCTTCCCTAACGTACTATCATCTCACCTCCACCCAATACTATGTTGTTTAAATTTCAGTTAATCATTTTAGTCCTTAAAAATAATCAATCCTAATTCAAAGAATAATAAAATAAACAAGTAAGAAAAGTAATCATCTATGTCACGTCATAATTGTAATGATATTCTGGGTTTTTAGAATTTGCAAGATTGTGAATTAGACTTTCTAGCATTTTGACCTTATGTTTTAATATTTCATCTTATTGTTCCAATTTACTAATGTTTGCTTTAACTAATTTATAAGGTTCAATCATATTATTCAAGGTAAATAATGGATTTTCAAATACTGTAAATTTACCTTTAGATTTCATTTTGGAGGTCTCCCCCTTGATTTTAGCCATCTTTCTTTTGCTTGATTGTTTCTTCAGGATTTTGTAGCGGTCGCGAGTCAACCGGACCAGTTTGGGTTGATCTCCTCTATTGTCTTCTGATTTCGAGTCTGAGTCGGACTCGGGTACAGGTTGAGGCTTCTTCTTTGGTGGTTGTCTTGGAGCTTTTCCTGCAATAGAAATTACACCTTCCTCGACCATTACAGTATCTGTTTGATTACTTAATTGTAATTCAAAAAATGATTCGAAATTGGTTACCATTTTTGTCTCAGTCAATTCGTCTTCTGACTCTAGTTTGGATTCGTGTTCAGACTCTGACTCGGCTGTTTGTGCTTGGACTGAGAGTGCAAGACAGCTTACTTGATCTTCTTCTTCTTCTGAGATCTATTGATGAAGGTTAATCAATTTTTCCCAAATTTCTCTCGCACATCTGAATGGACCTACTAGTTCGAGTTGCTCCTTGGTTAGGCCACATTGTAGGATTGCAGTCGCCTTTGCATCTGTCTCGATCTTCCTCAGAGTTGGTTCGTCTAATTTATCCCAGGTGATCGACATTCCATCTTATGTAGGTACTGTAAACCCCGTTTGGATTATCATCCATAGCTCTAGATGGGCCTTTAGGTGGGATTCCATTAGCTCCTTCCAGGTTCTGAAGTTCTCGCCAGAGAATAGAGGCAGATGAACACTGTTCCATTCTTGATTGGCTATTAAGGATAATTCTTGCACTCAAAGAGAAAAAATAGAAATGTACCAAGACTTGGTATTGGATTAGTAGTGCGGGAGAGAAAGAAAAAATAGTCCAATAAAAATATTGCACGAATTTCGAGGCAGAATAATAAAATAATAATAAAAGGTTTTGAGATAAATTTTTAGAAAATGAATATTCTGATTAATGAAAAAAATAGGAGTTAAAAAAAAGTTGGTCGAATTAAGGTAGCATGAATTTCGAGAAAAAAATATTAAAATAATGGTAATAAAATTTATGACAAATTTTTCAAAATTGATTGTTTTATCAATTCTGACTTATTGTGAAAAAATGAGAATTCAAAATTGAAAAAGGCGTAAATCCGAAAAATCCACCTACAGATATTTTTTATTTGAAATAAAAAGCGAATAAGATCGAGTGGTGTTGCACCAATCTCGATTAACGAAAAAGAAAAGAAATAAAATGAAAATTTTCGTAAATCCGAAAAACTCTCAAATTGGTGGTTGCACCAAATTTGAGCTTCCCCGCTCTGATACCACTTGTTGGATAGAGAGAAAACGATAAAGGGGGGGTGAATATCGTAAGTCATTTTGGATTGAAAAAGAGAATACGCAGCGAAAAAATTAAAACTAAACAACCCACAAAACACCAAGATTTTACTTGGTTCGGAGTCGCGGTCGGCTCCTACTCCAAGCCCCACGGTCATTGACCGTTTAATGCGGGCAATTCTATATGTGCTCAAAAGGTTTACAAGAATTGTATATCAATTGTAGTACAGTAAACATAAAATAACAGCTCTTCGTTACCGACGTCCGGTGTGGAATGTATCACGGAGCAGAGGGACGTCGGCGGCGCTTGTATCTTGAGTCGGGCGGTTTCCGGAGCGGAGCGCTTGAGTAGAAGAGCGTATTGGCATTGGAAGAAGTGTTGTCTGAAGCCTTGGGGTCGAGAGGCTATTTATAGCCTCTTGGGGCGCCCTGAATGTTGGGGGCGCCCCCTCACGTGTCAGCTGATCCGAGCAAGTCTCGGTCAGCCCTTATCCCACTCGAATAGGGCTGAGAGTTGACTGTGGGGGCGCCCGGGACGCTGGGGGTGCTCGGGTTGACTCGATCCGCGGGCTTCTCGCTGGCTTGACTCTATCCGCTTCGTTGGCTTGAGCCCGGGGCGCCCGGGAGCACTGGGGCGCCCGGGAGCATGGGGGCGCCCCGCCCAGTGAGCTTCCGAAGCATACTTTTGCTGAACTCATGTTTGGCTTGTACTTAGGGCGCCCGGGTCCTTCCGGGCGCCCAACCCAGCTGCTGCCTCACTCCTTTGAGGCTTTCTGAGCTGCAGACACTGGTTCCTTCGGTCCTGCATCCAGGGTTAGTACCAAACAAGATAGAGCAAATATGTTAGTGAGTCTTACAGCCGTAGCTGTCTTGGATCTGACTTTGGGTCTCCAAAATAGAGCCCTAGCTTGAACCGACGCCTACTGTTCCCTCGACGGGGAGCGCGTCCTCACCTACTCCTCTCAGGAGAATTTACCTGATGCCAACCGGCTCCTTCGGTTGGACTTTTGCCCAGCAGTCCTTCGCCAGGTGCCTAACTGTCCTTCGCCAGGTCTTCAGTACCAAGCAGTCTTTCGCCTGGTGCCTTGCATTCCTTCGCTAGGTCTTCGACTCCTAGCAGCCCTTCGCTAGGTGCCCAGCAACCCTTCGCTGGGTCTTCGGTTCCAGGCAGTCCTTCGCCTGGTGCCCAACAGTCCTTTGCTAGTGCTTCAGTTCCAAGCAGTCCTTCGTCTGGTGCCTAGCAGTCCTTCGCTAGGTCTTTGACTCCTAGCAGCCCTTCGCTAGGTGCCTAGCAGCCCTTCGCTAGGACTTTGTTTCCTAGCAGTCCTTCACCAGGTGCCTAGCAGTCCTTCGCTAGGACTTTGTTTCCTGGCAGTCCTTCGCCAGGTGCCTAGCAGTCCTTCGCTAGGACTTCGGTACCAGGCAGTCCTTCGCTCGGTGCCTAGCAGACCTTCGCTAGGACTTTGTTTCCAGGCAGCCCTTCGCCAGGTGCCTAGCAGTCCTTCGCTAGGACTTTGTTTCCTGGCAGTCCTTCGCCAGGTGCCTAGCAGCCCTACGCTAGGACTTTTCCTGCACACTTGAGTAATATTGTTAGATCACCAATAATACTTAACTTTGAACCCTTTGCCAATATCAAAACAAGGTTCGATATGGTGCTTCCTGCACCAACAGAGAGTGTAACATAAAACAAAACCATATCATGAGAAGGTATTCATAAAGCATTTAACATGAGGAGGCATATAGATGTACATGAAAACACATAATCATATAGAAGTGCTTAACATGAAATGAAAGTGCATAGAGCTCATGGCATAAGAAGTACTTGACATAAAATATAAGCATGTGACGTACTTGACATAGAGAAGTTCTTGACATAAACATAAGCATATGACATACTTAACATGGAGAAGTTCTTGACATAAACATCAGCATATGAAATGCTTGACATGAAGAAGTTCTTGACATAAACATAAGCATATGACATACTTGACATAAAGAAGTTCTTGGCATAAACATAAGCATATGACATACTTGACATGACATAGATGCATAACATGAATGAATGCATGAGGTAAATGCACATAACATAAGGATGCTTATTTGAAAATCATATTTATAAATACTTAAACATAAATCTCAACATCATAGGGGGGGCCCGGCTTGTACCACATACATACATCCATCATTTGTGCGCATCCCTAAGTAAATACGAGGTAGCTAGTCTCGACCTACTAGGGTACAAGGTTACCTTCAACCTAGGGACAGCTACGGTAGTCCAGAACCGAGGCTTTCATAAGGAGTCCATCCCTATTGGACAGCTTCGGTAGTCCCAGAACCGAGGATAACTACGATAGTCCTACACCGAGGCTTTCATAAGGAGCCCGTCCCTTGGACCTTATTTGGGTCCGGTACAAGCCCATCCATAAAGTAAAATAGTTTCACATGCTTCTTTTCACATCATAAGAAATGCTCTTGTCTTTTCATCATTCATAGAACTTATATAGCATAGTTAAAGACATAAACATGATCTTAATACATGAAGCATGGTATAAAGCATACTTAGCATTTCATTATTCATAGTTAATGCATAACATCATTATGCCTTAAAGGCATGAACATCATTTTCATTCATCATCTTCATTCATAAGGCATGACATACATACATAATTATGTCTTAGGGCATAAACATCATCTTAGTTCATAAATCTTGCATGATCATGGTACATAAGGTAGGCATGCATAAATAAGTTTTATATACATGGTACATATCACATAGCATACATGATCATGGTATCTATCATAAATCATGAATGGGTAGGATCCATATGAACATGATACATACTACATATGTTCATGACATTCAACAAAAAAATCCATAGGTCTACATAACCATAATATACATATCATAATACATATTTTCTTGGCATTTAACATAATGCATACATAATTCTACATAAACATGATGTCTACTTTACAACACATGTGTTCATGGTATATGGTTTAATACATCTATAAATAAAACCTACTAAAACATGACACATAATATAAGCATACAAGGTCATGATGTAAAGCACCTAAAGTTAGGGTTTAGGCATCATAAAATTCAAACAACATGCTTGCACATATATCTTGTAACGACCCAGAAAATTTTCTCAATATTTTCTTTAAAAATATTGACCATGCCTAGATAGATTCTCGAGGAACATAGGGACACTAGTATAAACCTTAGCATGATTATCCATGATTTTCGATATAGAATAAGAAGCTAAGTGCTAATGGGCCTTACATGGGCTTTTCTAGTACCATGGTTATGAGTAGATCTTAGGTAGAATTTGATATAAATAGAAATGGGATTCAATTAGGAATATTAGCATGGCTATCGGTGGGCCTTAGGGGGCCTTGGCGAAAATAAAAAAAAAATAAATAAAAATAAAGTGCATGCACCAAGGATTGAACCTTGGACCTAGTGTAACATCATGCATGCACTAACCAATTCACCTAGCAAGGGAGTGCTAGTAGAGAATGAAGTAGATTTTGGTTAAGGCTTAAGGAAGTGAAGAGTCACCATTTGAGAAGACACCATGACCTTTCACTTGCCCCCTCCATTTAGTATAATAGGGGGGGGGGGATGAGGGGAAAAAGACTTAAGTTATTTTCTTCTACATCAAGACTTTTCCTCTTCCCTTCTTCCTTCTCTTTCCTTCTTCTAGCCGAAACCCACAAGGGTTTGTTTCCCTTAGAAAAGCTTCACAAAGGACTCCATCTTGAAGATCCAAGGCTTTCTACAAGGCTACAAGGGCTAAGGAGAGGTCTAGGGTCAAGAGTTTTCTTTTGGCTTCTCTATTAAAGGTGATAATCAAGATAAACCAAGGTAAGACCCCCTCACCTGTGGTATAATGGCTTTCAAGATGTTTTTCATGATATAAGTTTTTGTTGGCACAACATATTGAGAAATCTATGGTTAGGGCTTTTGAAGGATTTGGCCCAGCATGTTTTGGGGCTAAAAATGATGTTAAAAACCCCTCTTATGTTTCCTAATGTTTACTCATGATAAGTTAAGCATAAAAGTATGATTTGGCGAATTTTGTAGCACCCTAAAACCCCTTTAGGGTTTTGGCCACCAGCCATGTCCCATGGTTAGGTTTAAATTCAAACCTCCAAGCATGTTACCAAGAACCCTATGACATAATGAATGTTAATTGTAAATTTTATGGATTTTTCATGGACTTATTTCCCCTTATGGGGTTTCGGCCAATGCAAGAATTAGGGTTAGGACTAAGGGTTAGATCCAATCAAGGGTTCAAATGGTTTCTCATGGTATTGTATGTATTGAATTGGACATTTATGGTGAATCATGTGAATAACTCCATATTCTTGTGGCCTCTAGGGTTTTGGCCAAGGTCAAGTGTAGGGCTAATAAAATTAGGGTTAGCTCCAACTATGGGCTCTAACGGCTCCCTATGGCTTTGTATGCAATGTATAGGTTTTCTTTTACTCATGGAACTCTTCATGTTGATTGAATGATAAAGTCTCCTCTTAATGAACTTTCGGCCAAGTCAAGGAACTAGGGTTTGGGGTTGGGTTAAGGTTTCAAGGATACTTGTTTATAGTTTACCATGATGTATGTATATGTTAAGTATGTTGCACGAATTTTTATGCTACCTACTACCCTAGCTTTATGTGTTATAGGCCATGACTTTGTATGTCTAGGTTATGTGCTATGTTTATTCATGAATGTTTTAACCATATACCATGAACACATGTATTTGATGTAGGCTTCATGTTATATAGAATAATGCATGTATGTTGTTAAATGTCTAAAATAGATATATGTTTATGAAGGTCTATGCACGCTCTATGATGAATGTCATGAACCTAAGTAATGTAGAATGCCATGGACCTAAGTAGTATGTATCCTGTTCATAAGAATTTCACCCATGCATGCTCTATGATGGATACTATGATTAAGTATGTATGTCATGTTTTATGAATGAAGAAGATGAATGAAGACAATGTTTATGCCTTAAGTACGAATGATAAGTATGAATAATGAAGGTATAATGATATTATGAATTAAGTATGAATGATGAAATGCCAAGTATGGTTATGTCATGCTTCATGTGACAAGAATATGGTTATGTCTTAAGATATGTTATGTATGTCTATGAATGATGAAGCATGCAAAGTTATTTTACTTTATGAATGGGCTTGTATCGGACCGAAGGGTCCAAGGGATGGGCACCTTAAGAACGCCTCGGTTCTGGACTACCGTAGCTGTCCACGGTTCTGGGACTACCGTAGCTGTCCAACAGGGATGGGCACCTTAAGAACGTCTCGGTTTTTGGAACTACCGTAGTTGTTCCTACCCTAGTAGGTCGAGGCTAGCTACCTCATATTTACTAAGGGATGCGCGTTTATGATGTATGTATGTGGTACAAGCCGGGGACCCCAATGATGTTATGATTATGTTTAAGTATTTAAAAGTATGAATTTCAATTAATCATCCTTATGTATATGCATTTGACTCATGCATTCATTCATGTTATGCATTATGCCATGATAAGTATGTTTATACTTATGTTTTATGATGAGAATATGCTTATGTCCATGTTAATAAATATGCCATGATAAATATGTTTCATGCTCATGTTATGTTAAGAATTATGTCATGATAAGTATATTTATGCTTATGTTTTATGTTGAGAATATGCTTATGTCCAAGTTAATAAATATGCCATGATAAATATGTTTCATGCTCATGTTATGTTAAGAATTATGCCATGATAAGTATGTTTATGCTTATGTTTTATGTTGAGAATATGCTTATGTCCATGTTAATAAATATGCCATGATAAATATGTTTCATGCTCATGTTATGTTAAGAATTATGCCATGATAAGTATGTTTTATGTTTATGTTTATCTTAAGAATCATGCTATGTTAGATGTTCATATGCTTATGAATTACGCTAAGACTATGCTTATGTTTTATGTACAGAATTATGTTATGTCAAATACTTTATATGTTTATGTTTAAGTGACGCATGATTTTAGTGAGTAGGAAAGGGTCTTACTAAGCCTACGTGCTTATAGTCTTATTTTCTTATACCGCAGATCAAGCAAGAGGTTATTAAGTGGAGCAGCAGGAGGGGCAATAGTGTGTGTGTGGCAGTGACATGGTAGAAAGAAATGTTTTAATATTATACTGGTCACATGTTCTATGTTTTTGCAAGCCTCGTGCTATAATTAGGATGGTTCGTCAAGAAAAATTTTACACTTGCTACTTATATTGCCTAATGGATGACTTATGTGAATGTTATGTCATGATACTAAGTATGATGTTAATACGCTAAGATCCCATGTCACTAAGTTTAGGAAGGATAGTTCAGATATGAATTCATGATTCAAGAGCTAGGTGTATGTGTGTATAAGTTTTAAATGTTTCCCCTGCATTACGATGTTCCCATGTTTATGTATGATAGCGTAACGTCGTCTCTCGCCACATCGTAAGGTGTGGGTAAAGACGGGCGTTACAGGTTGGTATCAGAGCAGTTTGCCATCTCACTACACACACATCAAGCCTCCTTCCTGCAGCTTCCAAGTAAGTACCTCTATGCATACCTTATGTTCTTTTATGATTCTAGAATAAGCAAGTATGGATGATATTTTACGATTCTAGAATATGCAAGTATGAAGGATATTTTATGATAGCAAGTACTTTTAGGATATGTAATATGAACAATACATTACCTCATTTTTTTTAGGAAATCAAATACTTTAGAATTGGATATGCGGGTAGAAATAACAAAAAAAAACATATATTCGTCATATTTTTTTATGAAGAAAAGCATGGCCAAGAGACAGAGTAATAGACTTAATGAGACAACTCCATCGCCTGACCTGATGCAATTAGTGACCCAACTTCAGCGGCAAGTCACCGAGCAACAGCAAACAATTAATACCCTGATGAATCAGCAAGAAAATTCAACCACTCCATCAGTGAACCAGACGGCTATACCCGTCGCGCCCGCGGTTACGCAAACCCCTCCGACAGGTCCGACCACTGTGGCACGACAAGAGGCTTATCTGATCCAGTGGTTGAGGCTGAAACCGGAGAATTTCTCGGGTGCTGGCGAACCATGGGAGGCCCAAGCGTGGTTCAAGACAGTAGAATGTACGATGGAGCTGCTGGACTGGCCTGAGTATGAGAAGATCAAGTGTGCATCATTCTGCCTTTTTGGGGATGCCAGAATGTGGTGGGAAAGGGTCAAGGCCAAGAGACAGGTGAACCAGATGACGTGGTCAGATTTCGAATCAGAATTCTTCAAAGAATTCTTCAATATGCGTGTCACAAACAAACATTACGACGAGTTCACGGAATTTCGACAGGGCAACCCCTCGGTCAATGAAGCCGTGAAGAAATTTAACCGACTAGCTCGTCTATGCCCTGAGCTGGTCCGCATTGAGAAAGAAAGGGTCCGACTTATGTTGAAGATGTTGCGGCCCGAAATAGCCCTGAACGTGGTCGGCGGAGTTAACAGACCGCAGACCGCCGAAGAGCTGTTTAGTAGTGTAGTGCCCTACTCACCGAACATTACCTGAAGGCATTAAATGAAAGGGGTCAGAAACCTCAGAGTACCAACGCTAATTGGAAAGGAAACCAGGGTGGTAAACGGCAGCCATGGAACAACCCCCAAGGGGGCCCAGCAAGTAAACAGTCCCGGTTTCCCCAGTGTGCTACAAGCGGGAAAATGCACCCCGGGGAATGCAGCAAAGGTACGAATCGGTGTTTCATCTGCGGAGTGGAAGGGCACATGGCCACTTACTGTCCCACCAAGAACCAGGCACCTCCCCAACAGCTTGTTCAGTACCAGGGTGCACCAGCGAAACTACATTATATGCAAGCGCAGCCGGAGGGTACCCTGATGAGCCAAGAGAGATTGGAGGCCCCACCAACTATGGCGGATGCCAGGATTTTCTCTATTACTAAGGAGGATGCCGCGAATGCTTCAACGGTTGTCACAGGTCAGATACTTATTTACAGTCAGTATGCTACCGCATTATTTGATACTGGGGCAACGCACTCGTTCATCTCTATATTCTACACTAAGAAGATAGATATGTCTCCATAAGTTTTAAACTGCAAGTTCTTAACGACCCTGCCTTCGGGAGAAATAATGACATCCACTCACGTGCTACGTGCCGTGCCAGTCGGGATCGCAGGAAGAGAACTCTACTATGATCTGATAGTACTCGACATGCAGGACTATGATGTTATAATGGGAATGGATTTTTTGAGCAAATACGGTGCTACTGTCGAGTGTTGTAAACGAAAGGTGGTCTTTCAACCTGAGGCAGATTCTACATTTGAATTTATCGGAGAGCCAAGGAAAAGAACCGAGAAATTCTTATCGACTCTCAAAGCACAGAAGATGTTAGACAAGGGATATACTGGATTTCTAGCACACGTGGTTGACGCAAGTCAAATAAAGGATCAGAAGTTGGAAGATGTCAGAGTTGTATGCGGGTACCCAGAGGTATTCCCGGATGAGTTACCGGGGTTAGCTCCTAATAGAGAAGTGGAATTCGAGATCAAATTAGTTCCTGGTACTAACCCGATCTCCAAGGCACCTTACCGTATGGCGCCGGCTGAATTAAAGGAACTTCAAGAACAGCTACAGGAGTTACTCGATAAGGGACTTATTCGCCCTAGTCATTCCCCATGGGGAGCTCCCGTACTGTTTGTGAAGAAGAAAGACGGATCTATACGAATGTACATAGATTATCGAGCACTGAACAATGTAACGATCAAGAACAGGTATCCCCTTCCGAGGATAGATGACCTGTTTGACGAATTGAAGGGAGCCACCATTTTCTCGAAAATCGATCTGAGGTCTGGTTATCATCAAGTTAAAGGAAAACAGGATGATATTCCGAAGACGGCCTTGCGAACAAGGTACGAGCATTTTGAATTCGTTGTTATGCCCTTCGGTGTGACAAATGCTCCTGCTATGTTTATGGACCTTATGAATCGGGTATTCTCGTCTTTTCTCGACAAATTTGTAATCGTCTTCATCGACGATATCCTTATTTATTCGAGAAACCAAGAAGAGCACGCCAAGCATCTGAAGATAGTACTACAGACTCTTCGGGGAAAACAACTGTACGCCAAGTTCTCCAAATGTGAGTTCTGGCTCGACCAAGTAGGCTTTTTGGGCCATATTATTTCCAAAGATGGAGTTATGGTAGACCCAACAAAGATTGAAGCTGTGAATAACTGGAGTCGGCCGAAGAATGCCAGCGAAATCAGAAGCTTTCTCAGGCTGGCGGGCTATTATCGAAAATTTGTGGAGGACTTCGCGAGAATTGCAACCCCTCTAATGGCTCTCACCCGGATGGATAAGAAATATGAATGCACGGAAAACTGTGAAAGGAGTTTCATGGAGCTAAAAAGGAGACTCACAAGTGCTCCAATCCTTACCCTTCCAGAAAGTAACCAAGGCTTCGACATGTATAGCGACGCCTCCAAACAGGGACTTGGAGTTGTACTTATGCAGAATGGTAAAGTCATTGCCTACGCCTCTAGGCAACTCAAGGAACATGAACAGAATTACCCCACCCACGATCTGGAATTGGCTGCTGTGGTCTTCGCTCTTAAGATATGGAGGCATTATCTGTATGGAGCGCAGTGTAGGATTTATACAGACCACCAGAGTCTGCGATATTTCTTCACTCAGAAAGACCTAAATATGAGACAACGCCGGTGGTTGGAGTTGGTAAAGGACTACGACTGCGAGATCTTCTACCATCCAGGGAAGGCACACAAAGTGGTCGATGCACTCAGCCGGAATTCAAGTGCCACCTTGATGTCCATATCTAGATTACCCCGACCACTCGAAAGAGAAATTATGAATTTTGGGGTCGAGGTCATCTCCGGATGGCTTTCTACCATGACAATATCGCCGACGCTGTTCGAGGACATATTGAAAAATCAAAATGGTGATCCGAGTCTTCATAGAATAAAGCAGGAGATGCTAGAAGGAAAGGGCGATGGTTTTCATATCGCCAACGGGGGAGTACTCTACCTTAGGAATCGTTTATGTATCCCCAATGATCCAGAGCAATGGAGAGCAATATTAGTAGAGGCTCACGGAACCCCTTATTCGATGCATCCGGGATCCACCAAAATGTATCAAGATCTGAAGGAGAAATTTTGGTGGTCTGGTATGAAGAGAGATGTGGCTCAGCATGTTGGCACTTGCCTGACCTGCCAACGAGTGAAGGCAGAGCACCAGTGACCCGGAGGAGTTCTGCAACCACTTCCGATTCCGGAATGGAAATGGGAAGATATCTCTATGAACTTTATTTCAGGACTTCCCAAGACTATAAATGGATATGATGCGATATGGGTAATTGTGGACAGGTTGACGAAGTTTACTCATTTCCTAGCAATCAAGATGACTTATTCAATTGAGCAACTAGCTCAATTATATGCTAAGGAGATAATCAGACTTCATGGAGTTCCCAAGACCATCATCTCAGATAGAGATGGTCGCTTTACCTCACACTTTTGGGAGTGCGTCCAGAAGTCTCTCGGCACTAAATTACGATTCAGTACAGCTTTTCACCCTCAGACTGACGGGCAAACTGAATGGGTGAATCAAGTGCTGGAGGACATGTTGCGGGCTTGTGCCCTGGATTTCAAAGGAAATTGGTGCCGATATCTATGTTTAGCGGAATTCGCCTACAATAATAGCTACCAAGCTACTATCGGAATGGCACCTTATGAAGCCTTGTACGGGAGGAGATGTAGGTCTCCGATCTATTTGTATGAAGGTGGTGAAAAGAAGGCGATGGGGCTCACGACGGATCTCATCGACGGCACCACCCGAGCTATACAGAACATTCAACGACGGATAGAAGCTGCTCAGAGTCGGCAGAAGAGTTATGTGTTGGTGCAGAAAGCCCCCAAGTCAAACCTGTGTTTTGATAATGGCAATGGGTTCAAAAGTTAAGTCTTATTTGTTATCTAACATGTCACTCTAGTGTGCAGAGTAAAAAGCCCTAGCGAAGGACTGCTAGGCACTGGCGAAGGAATGCCAGGGCAAAAAGCCCTAGCGAAGGAATGCTAGGCACTGGCGAAGGATTGCCAGGGTGAAAAGCCCTAGCGAAGGACTGCTAGGCGCCAGGCGAAGAACAGCTTGGGACTGAAGCCCTAGCGAAGGAATGCTAGGCACCAGGCGAAGGACAGCTCAGTATCCAAGACCTGGCAAAGGACCGCCGGGCAAAAGTCCAACCAGAGGAGCGGTTGGCATCAGGTACATTCTCCCAAGAGGAGTAGGTGAGGACGCGTTCCCCGTCGAGGGAACAGTAGGCGTCGGTTCGACCTAGGGTTCCATTTTGGAGACCCAAAGTCAGAACCAAGACAGCTAAGGCTGTATAAACTAACACATTATTATTTTATGTTGTTTTGGACTAACCCTGGATGCAGGACCAAAGGAACGAGTGTCTGCAGCTCAGAGAGCCTCAAAGGAGTGAGGCAGTGGCTGAGTAGGGCGCCCGGAGTGTCCCGGGCGCCCCCAAGGTACATACAAAACAATGTAAGTAAGAAGGCTTCGAACAGCTGCTAGGCGGGGTGCCCCCGTGCTCCCGGGCGCCGCCGCTACTCCTGGGCGCCCCCAGCGTCCCGGGCGCCCCCAAGTGCAAGCCTATGAACCAGAAGCCAGCGAAGCCAAGGGATAAGCTTTGACCCGGTCAATGCGGGCGCCCCGAGCGCTCCGGGCGCCCCGGTCAAAGCTGATCCCGAATGTAAAGGGATCAGAAGATGACCGAGACCGAGGCGGATCGGATGACACGGTGGGGGGCGCCCCCGATGTCCCAGGCGCGGGGGCGCCCCCAGGCCCTATAAAAGGACCCTCGAACCAAGGCTTCAGAACAACAATTTGATTCAACGCTTCTACGCTCTTCTGCTCTCGCGCCTCGCTCCGAAAACCTCCCAACTCGAGCCGACGACGTCCCGCTGCTCTGAAAAAGACAACCTACATTGGACGTCGGTAAAAGAAGAGTTTTTATTTTGTTAAGTTTACTGTGCTATATTTGTAACTCAATACTGTAAACTGATTTGTGAACTTATAGAATTGCTCGCAGAAAACGGTCAACGACCGTGGGCCTTGGAGTAGGAGTCGACCTAGGCTCCGAACCAAGTAAAAATCTCTGTGTCTGCGTATTTTGTTTTAATCTTCCGCTGTGCAATTTCTCTATCTCAAATCCGAACGTTTACCGATATTCACCCCCCCTCTATCGGTTCTCTCGATCCAACAAGTGGTATCAAAGCGGGGAAGTTCAAATTTCGTGCAACCACCAGTTTAAAATTTTTTTGGATTTTTATTTTCTTTTTCTCGTTTGAATTTTCTCTAAATTTTTCGTTCGAATTTTCTTTTTCCCGTTAATCGAGGTTGGTGCAACACCCCTCGTTATTTTATTTTCCTTATCCCGCACTACTAATCCAAGACCAAGTCTTGGGAAATTTTTCTGTTAGTTATTTTTTCAGATTAAATGGCCATGCAAGAAGGATTCAGCACCGCCAGACCTTCACTTTTCAGTGGAGAAGACTTTTCCTACTGGAAAAGTCGAATGGAGGTCCACCTGAAAACTCAGGTGGACATGTGGATTATCATCCGGTCCAGACTGGAGATTCCCACAAATGCTGAAGGAGTTCCTCAAAGCTACACAGAGTGGGACACCACTCTGAAACGAAGAATCGAAGCTGATGCAAAGGCGACTCAGACCCTTCAATGTGGCTTAACAAAAGAGGAGCTGAATCGGGTGGGCCCCTTCAACAGTGCAAAGGAGCTGTGGGCAAAATTGATCGAGCTGCACGAAGGAACATCAGACACTCGGATCAGTAAGAGAGATCTGCTTCTGAACAAGTTGTATACCATCAAGATGGTCGACAACGAAAAAGCAGCTCAGCTTCACGCACGAATCCAAGAATTGATGAACGATCTTCACACTATAGGTCACAAGGTCGAAAACCGTGACCTAATAAGGTATGCTTTAAATGCTTTCCCTAGAAACGCCTTGTGGGCATCTATGGTAGATGCATACAAGGTTTCAAGGGATCTCTCAAAAATTAAACTAGATGAATTATTTTTCGAATTAGAACTTCATGAACAGACTAACTGCAATATGGCCGAGAAAGGTATTGCCTTTGTTGTAGGAAAAACTGGAAGGTCAACAAAGAAGAAACCTCAACCTGAACCTGAGTCTAACTCAGACTCAGACGCAGAAGACGAAGAAGGAGATCAATCTGAGCTGGTCCGACTGACCCGAAGCTACTATAAAAAATTGAAGAACCAAGCCAACAAACGGAGGACAAGCCGAAGAAAGGACGAACCAGCTGAACCCGTAAGTGACAAAAACAAGCCCAACGTGACTTGCTACGAGTGCAAGAAGAAGGGCCACTACAAGACGGAGTGTCCAAACCTAAAGGAGACCAAGAAAACAAGAAGAATGAAAGCACTCCAAGCAACCTGGGACGAATCTTCCTCAAAAGAAGAAGAAGAAGCACCCCAGTCAAACCTACTAGCCCTGACCGCCTCAGAAGAAGTCGAGACCGAGTCAGAATCTGAACAGGACGACGGTAGACTAATCTTTTCAGAAGACGACGAAATCAAGGTACGTGGTTTCAATAGAAGTCAATTAAACGAACTTATTTCATATCTTTCTCGAGATTTGGCGAAAGCTAAACTCCGAGTCGAATCCCTCCGACAGGAAGTAAAACTCCTGAAAGTGGGAGCTGACTCTAAATCCTTAACCAAGAATGTTCAAGAAGGAACTCCTACTCAAGTTAAAAAGCTTGAGAAAGAGAACTCCTCCCTGAAAACTCAGGTTAAGGATCTCAGAGCTACCTTAGAACGATTCACTTCTGGTTCCAAGGGTCTTGACATGATTCTTGGAAAATAGAAGTCCGTTCTAAATCGATCCGGACTTGGCTATAGAACCAAATCTAGACAAAGATCTTACTTTGCTGTACTGAATCAGTCCAGAAGTAAAGTTCAGGCATGGGTACCCAAACTGTGCCTGAACAAACCAACTGGATCAAATCAGTATTGGATCCCTAAGGATAAGATTCACATCTTGCCTAACCATCATTGTGGCTTTAGTCCAGGGGGAGCCAAACTGAAAACTATATTTATTGTTAGATAAAATTTAATTCTTGATTGCAAATTGCATGTTTGATTGTTTATTTAAATTTCTGCAATTTACCATGCTTAGAAATAGTTAGTATAAGGACTGAACAAACCTAACTAAAACTTGACAACATAGTATTGGGTGGAGGTGAGATGATAGTACGTTAGGAAAACCAATTCTAATAAGATCAAGTTTACTTGGTCTCTTTAGACTGGTGGAACTAGCCGAATCTACCGATCCAAAATCCAAACTAGTTAGACCAGAACTTTTTCAAAGATTAATTTTGAAAATGAAACTTCATTAAACGACTTTGTCAAGGAAAGGGTTGATGATCCAATAAGGCTACGGCCAAAGATGGCCTAGTGCCTCGCCAAGACCTGGAAGCCAATTTTTGAATTTCAAATTCAAATTACTTTTTATTAAATTCAAATCTAACACAATTTTCAGTTAAGTATAGATTCAAACATTTTCTTACAAAATAAACTTAACTGTTTTCAAAAATTAATTTAAGATTTTTAAAATAAATAATAATTTTTCAAAATAAATTTTACTTGTCAAAACCTGTCTCACAAAACCTATAAGACTAACGTGATTAAAAACCCTAGATTTGGGTGACACAGACTAGGCAGTGAAACTCAATTTAAGCTATTCCTGACTCTAATTGGATCCAAATCAATAAAACTCTTTATGTGTAGGAACATAAAGATTTGGACCAATGGATGTTGGATAGCGGTTGCTCCAGACACATGACTGGAGATAAATTGAAGTTCACCAAACTCAAGTTCAAGAACCTAGGCTCAGTGGCATTTGGCAACAATGCTACACTCAAGGTAATTGGGTCAGGTAATATTGAACTCAAATCTGACTTTGTTATTAAGAAAGTTCTTTTGGTTGAAAACTTCAATTTTAACTTACTTAGCATAAGTCAATTATGTGATTCTGGTTATATAGTCACCTTCAACAATTCTAACTACCTGATTAGAAATGTACAAGACTCAGAAATTATGCTTAAGGGCACTAGGAAAAATAATGTATACACTATAAACCTACCCCTAGTACCCAAATGTATGTTAACTCAGTTAGAACAATCAAACCTCTGGCATAGGAGATTAGGTCATACCAATCTGAGAACTATCTCAAAAATCACCCAACTTGGATTAATCAAAGGTATCCCCAAAATTAAAAATAATGAAAACCTAATATGTGAATCATGCAATCAAGGCAAACAAACCAAATCTAATCACAAATTAATCCAATCTGATTTAACTCAAACCACACTTGAGCTCCTGCACCTTGACCTATTTGATTCACAAGGAGCCAAGTCACTAAGCGGGAACCGATACTGCTTTGTAATAGTTGATAATTACTCTAGGTTCACCTGGGTTAGGTTTCTAAAAACCAAAGATGAAACCCTAAACCTATTTAATGAATTATGCAAACTAATTGAAAATCAAAACGATACTAAAATTAAAAGACTTAGGAGTGACCACGGGGGAGAATTTGAAAATCAACGGTTCGAGGAATTCTGTAAGGTAAATGGGTATTTACATGAATTTTCATGTCCTAGAACCCCCCCAACAAAACGGAATAGTCGAAAGAAGGAATAGAACATTACAAGAAGCCGCTAGGGCTATGCTCAACGAATTCAGCCTAGCAAACTAATATTGGGCAGAAGCAATTAGTACGGCTTGTTACATCCAAAATAGGGTTCTGATTAACAAGCGACACAACAAAACACCCTATGAACTGTACTACCATAGACTCCCAAATCTACACTACCTAAGGGTCTTTGGATGCAAAGTCCATATCTTAAACACCAAAGACTATTTAGGAAAATTTCAGTCCAAGTCAAACCCAGGTATCTTCCTAGGATACTCAACCACAAGTAGAGCCTATAGACTTTACAACAAACAAACTAAGAAAATTGGAGAAACAACAAACTTAATATTTGATGAAGAAGTCAACTCAATATCTGATAATCCAGACCTAACTTCATCAAATTCTGATCAAGAAAATAATGAACAAACAAGTGAATCTTTAATTGAGCCCTTAAACGAACTAACTATTGAACCAATTAATGAGTCAACTGAACCAATTATCGAACCAACAAATCAACCAGCCCAAAGAGTCGAATCCAATAGTGAACCAAACCGACCAGCCAGACCTGAGGCTGAACCAAGTTCTAGAAGAACCAAGAAACCCAGACTTAGTCACCCAACCAATCAAATTGTGGGTGATCCAACTCTAGGGGTCAGGACTAGATCCTCCTACAGAAACCTTAGTCAAATAGCTACGATATCAAAAATTGAACCCAAAACTATAGAGGAAGCCCTACCTGACCGTGATTGGATCATAGCTATGCAAGAAGAATTAGTCCAATTTGAAAGGAACCAAGTCTGGGAACTAGTGCCTAAACTTGAAGGCAAATCCATCATTGACACTAAGTGGGTCTTTAGGAATAAGCTAAATGATCAAGGAGAAATAGTTAGAAATAAAGCCCGCTTAGTAGCTAAGGGATTCAACCAAGTAGAGGGATTAGATTACGATGAAACATATGCCCCAGTAGCTAGACTTGAGTCCATTAGAATGTTGTTAGCCTTTGCATCCCATAAAGGATTTAAGCTATACCAAATGGATGTAAAGTCAGCTTTCCTAAATGGATTCATTAAAGAAGAAGTTTATGTAGGACAACCCCTTGGGTTTGAGGACTTAGACAGACTTGACCACGTTTACAAATTAACTAAAGCACTATATGGGTTAAAACAAGCACCTAGGGCTTGGTATGAACGTTTATCAACTTACTTAACTTCTAAAGAATTTAAACAAGGACAAATTGACTCAACATTATTCATTAAAACCCTAGGAAAAGATATATTTATTGCCCAAATTTATGTAGATGACATAATCTTTGGATCCACCAACACAAACTTCCTAAAAGAGTTTGTCAAGATAATGGAAAATGAATTTGAAATGAGCTTAGTTGGTGAGCTTACCTTTTTCCTAGGACTACAAATCAAACAAACTAGAGATGGAAACTACGTCCATCAATCCAAATATGCTAAAGAGTTAATAAAGAAATTTAAAATGGATAACACTAAAAGCATAAGTACCCCCATGGCCACTAATGTAAAAATAGATAGTGACCCTGATGGTAAGCCAGTAGACCTCAAACTATATAGAAGTATGATAGGTAGTCTACTGTACCTTACAGCCAGCAGACCTGACATTCTTTTTGCTGTAGGGATGTGTGCTAGATACCAAACCTATGCTAAGGAAACGCACTTAGTAGCCCTAAAAAGAATACTAAGATATGTAAAGGACACCCTAAATCTAGGGATTTGGTATCCTAGAACCTCAACCTTCAATTTGTCAGGATACTCGGATACTGACTATGCTGGTTATAAATTAGATAGAAAAAGCACAAGTGGAAGCTGCCAGCTGTTAGGAAATAGTCTAGTGCAGCAGAAAACAACACTGTGTAGCTCTGTCCACAACTGAAGCTGAGTATGTAGCCTTAGGAGAGTGTGTAGCACAGCTTTTATGGATGATGCACACTCTTAAGGACTTCCAGCTCAACTACACCCAAACTCAAGTATTTATTGATAATATAAGTTCAATTAATCTAACTAAGAACCCAATCCAACATTTCAGAACAAAACACATAGAAGTTAAACATCACTTCGTAAGAGACCATGTAGCCAGGGGTGAGATAGTACTTAAACATATAAACTCAAAATCCAACTTAGCTGATATATTCACAAACTCCTTACCTGAGTCTGAGTTCAGCTCACTAAGAAGGCAATTAGGATTGTGCTCTGTAGAATAGATTTACTCCAGGTTTGATTTTTTTTGCTTTATTTAATTTTAAAAAAAATCAGTTTCTAAAAGAATTTTGAAAAACTGTTGTTAAATTCAGTTTTTTTAAAATATTTTCCGAATTAGTTTTTTTTTCAAAACTACCCCCTTTCAAAACTAGGGCTTTTTCGCAAATGGACTTAGCCTAGGCCCTAACCCTAGAACTGCATGCACCTATAGATTTAGAAGCCAGCATCTCACAAGCACTTTAGGGCACTTTTGATTGATAACCTAGAAAGGGTTGAGATGCTTAGGTCTTTGCCTTAATTCAAGATGCTTTAAGTCAGTGCATCTGCAGTAATTGGGGCACTAAATACAATTTACACAGCAATCAAGTTAAGTGTCAAGTTTAGAAAATCTAACTTGAACAGAAACACTTAACTTGACTAACCCTAGCAAAAACTACTGCTTATAACAGTTAGTGAGTTGCTAATTGGGTTAGACAGGTCCCTGATAACCATCATTTTGTTGATTATTTTCGGCTCTAGAATCCATGTTTGATCCATATTTTATATGCTTCAGTTTGCAATTTTACTAGTTTCATGTATTTTCCCCATTTTGGCATTTAATTCAAATCTGTGTATATTTGGGATATTTTTGGCACTAAATTTGAATATTATTTTGTAGGCATCAATTGATCATGGACCTATATCAAATCAGGTCAGACTTGAGTCAGCATTGGATCCAGATCAGAAGGATCAAGCATCGGATTAATAGGAGCCATCCATTCCAAAGAACGGCTAGATCTGAGCCATCGGTCAACTTCTGGTCGATCCGAGTTCAAGATAGAATCAATCATGATCAGAGATCAAGATCTGAAAATTTCAGCCAAATCAGAAGTGATCTGACCGTTGGATCGAGCTCAAGATGTTCTAGACCATCCATTCAAGAAAACGGAAGATCTGGACCATCTGCCACCGATCTGGGTAATCCGAGCTGGGGACAGGTAGATCAGGACCGTTGATTAGGATCTATGGAATTTGGCTCAGATCTGAGGAGATTCGACCATTGGATGAAGCCAAATCAATCTCAACCGTTCGTTGCTAATTCTCTTCTGACCTGTGGCTTGGTTGACTGGACTGAACCAACTGTTGACTGAACCGGACTGCTTGATTGAACTCAGGGCTGAAGCTGACTGAACCAGGGCCGAATCTGAAATTGAACCCATTTGCTGAAGTTGATTCAACCCAAGGCTGACCAAACCAGAGCTGGAGCTTGGCTGGAACTGGACTGAGCTGGATGTACTGGCTGAACCAAAAGGCTGAATCAAAGGGGCTGACCGAACCGCTGAAGTTGGTTGGGCTAACCGAACCACGTGCAGCAGCAACAAAAGGGAGCCGATCGCGAGAGTTAGGGCATCGATCGGCAGAGGGATCACACACACGCGATTCATCCAATCCACCTTCACCGCCGGCGAGCCAATCCACCTTCATCGTCGCCGGCCGATATCCACATCCACCTTTTCTCTTTCGGTGTTCGGAGAGAAGAGATCACGGGTTCTCTTTCGGGGTTCGGAGAGAACTTCCCTCCATTTTCATCACCGGCGATCACAAGCTAGGCTTTGGGGGTTCCGAGCTTCAGCCAAACGTAGCCGTCGCAGCCATCCATCTCCACCGCAGCTTTCTCTTTCGGGGTTCGGAGAGAAGCCATCCATTTCCTTTACCGCAGTTTTCTCTTTCGGGGTTCGGAGAGAAAACGATCAACCATCCTTCACCCGAAGCCGGCGATCAAAATTTCTTACTGCATTTCTTTCTTCTGTTTTTTCCTTACAGCAATTCGATCGCTTCTTAATCATTTTTCGATTCCAGCAGATTTCAGTTCTTCGGCAGCTTATCTCTTCATAGTTTTCTTTGCAGCATTTTCTTTTACACAATTTTTCATCAGCAGCTCTTTACTTCGGCAGTAGTTTCCTTTACAGTTTCAATCCAGTGCACTTCAATTTCCAATAGCCGGTTCGAGCAGATCATCCAATTCTTCATAGCAATTCGAAGCCGACAGCCAATTCTTCACAGTTCTTCTTCACAATTGCAATTCAAGTTTCATCAGATTAGATCCGGCAGCTTATTCAATTCCAGCAATACTTCTACTTCACAGCATTTCCACAGCTTGTGTCACAGCCGGCAGCCATTGCTTTGCAGCCGTGTTTGATCCTTCATCAGGCAGTAGCTCAATTATCGGATTTGGTGGTTTAATTGCGTTGTTAATTGAAGATTGATCATATTTGATGAATGTTAGGTGTTGGATGTTTAATATTTGTAATTGATGGATCTTTTCCAATTTAGATTGCACACATTTGAAGCCATTTAGAACATGCTTATCACGTGTTTGATTAAATGTCCCTGTGAACAATTGTGAACAATTATTTCAGATTCTATTGTTAAGCTATTAGTTTGAGCTATTATGTGTATTTGAATGAATTTTTGTATTGGATAGATCCTTCCCATAGCAAATTGCACGTACCTGAAGCTAGTTTTAGAATGTCCATCATGTGTTTGGTCAATTGCCTCTTAGAGATTTACTTTCAATTGTGATGTCTCTTAATTGCTTCACTCTTGTTTTGTGTTGTTTTTCCTATTGCTTTAGGTTACATGTTTTCATTTAAATACAATTAAGTTAGGTTAGATTCGATTTCTTCAATGTTGTAGTTTGCTCTGTGTTTAGTTTCGTTAATGTTTTATTTCAAGTTGTTCTTTCTTTATTGCAATCGTAGTCTAGTTAATTTAGGTTCCATTACCTGTCTTGTCTTTTCTTAATTAGATTAGATTTCATACTTGCTCTGCTATTCATTTCATAGTCATAGCTCTCAAATCCAAAACCCAGTTTCATATTCAAAAAAAAAAACCCAAAAGCAATAAGATTCAATCATGAGAATTATCTTGCACCAACTACATTCGTTGGGAGACGACTCGAGTTACTCTATGCTACATTAGTTTAGAGGAATTCGGTACTTAAATTGTATTTGAAACCGTAACACGACAAAAGCGGTCGTCAAATTTTTGGCGCCGTTGCCGGGGAAGCAACTAGTTGATTTGTTTGATTTTTGCTTGTATACTTTTGGACATATCATTGGGTTCTATTTTATTTTGCTTTATCTTTTGCTACGGTTACTGCCATTTTTCTTGTTTGTTTTGTGACAGGGGTGCAGGTTAAAAATATTTTCATCCACTTATCAGCAGCCGTGTCCACAATTTCAGCAGAACCAACCTTTCAATCAACCACAGCAAGAATTCCAACAGCCCTATTCTAATTTTCAGCAACCAAATCAGTCTTTTCAGCCACCATTACAACAATTCGAGCAACAACAGCAATTCCAACAATTTCAGCCGGATTTTCAGCCAATTCAGCCATTATTCCAAAATTTTCAGATTGGGCAGCCATCATTTCAGCAATTTCAGCCTAATTTCCAGCCACAAATTCAGCATGGGCAGCCACCATTTCAGAATTTCCAACAACAAAACCAGAATTTTTAGCCCACTCAATTTGAGTTTTCATCACCACAATTTCAACCTCAGATCCAAGAATTTCAGAGCTACAATTTTCAGCCATCTCCACCAACTTTTGAGCCAAGTTTTCAGCAGTTAAATCAGTCATTTCATCCATTTGAGCAGCCCCAACAATTTCCATTTCAGCATGCACAACCTCCTTCTGGACTTCAGCAGCCCTATTTTCCATTTCAAGACCAACAGGGGTTCCACACTAACCAAGGAGGTTTTGAGAATCCTGATTGGGATGAGGCTCAACAACAAAGGATGATGGAGATGTTGCAACAAGTCCTACAACAACAGCAAAATTTTTTACAACAAGAGCAAATTTTACAACAACGACGACAAGACATCGAAGAACACTTGGGAAAATTGGTTGATCAGCTGAATCAGATAAATGCCCAAAGATCAGAACAATTAGCTTCTCAAGCTGCTTTTAATTATGAGAGCCCCGGAGTTGGTTTTATATCAGTTCAAGGTGACCCTAGTGCATGGCAAAGTCCTTCTTCAATTAATCTTGCAAATTTAGTAGAAGAAGAAGAAGAAGAATACATTAAAGTCTGGGCACCTACAGCATGCATTCCTCCGGAGACTCCTACTCAAAATCCATTGCCAAATTTTTCAGCTCAAGAAGAAGAAACTGAAGCTCCACAGGACCATTCTAGACTTTTATTTTCTGATGATAGCATTATTGATGGTCCTAATTTTTCTGACACTGTTGTTGCAGATATTACAGGAGAAGCATTCAGAGGAGATGATTCCATAGGTGTAGGGGATTGCAATAAGCCCCAGGGACCACCACAAGATTTAGATAACGAACCAGAAAGTGTAGGGACTTGCATGGTGGAAGCAAGCACCCAAGGATCACCAGTTGATTGTCCACCAGAGCCTGAGGCTGAAGAGGAGCTTGAACATGACCAGGAGGAGACCACAGATACATCTACTATTATAGAACCTTCAGGTAGTCTCCAGCACGCTCAGGTAAGTATTTCTCCTCTTTCTTCAGAAAAATTCAGTGAGGTACCTAGGGATGACTTTATTGATTCTGATGAGTTTATTGATATACCTTGTGTAGAAATTGTTTGTGAAAATCCAATAGAGGTACCACACATTGATTTTATTGATCAGCATGCATTACTTGACACATCCCTTGTAAATGTGGATTGCGAAATAATTTTAGAGGCACCCATAATTGATGTAGTTTTTTATGATGAATCACTTAATACATCTTTTGTGGATATGGATAGAGAAAATTTTTTAGAAGTGCCTGAAATGGATGTTATTTATTTTGATGAGTCTCTTGCTATATCTTATGCTGAGGTTGAATGTGAGAAACTTTTGGAAATATCTGAGATTGATTTGATTGGCTCTGATACATTGCTTGATATACCCTTGATTGAAAATAATTGTGAAATTTCTATTGATGAGCCAGAAATTGATTTCTTTATTTGTGATGAGTATCTGGATGCAAATGTTTTAGGAAATAATTTTGAAAATTTTATTGAGATACAAGAATTTGATTTAATTAGACATGATGCAGTTTTGGATTCACTTTATGCAGAGACAGATATTATTTTATTTCTTTCTGACCCTGCACACTTGAGAGAGGTATTACATTGTTTTGCAGGGTCCAGAAGACTTCAGGAGTGGGTGCTCCAACTGAACAGACTCCAACCTCCTGGAAGGACTTCTGAAGGGCATCAAGAAGGAGGAGATGATCTTACTTTAATTGAAAGCACTCCACCCCTTGAATGGCTCTTGAACCTGAATCGCCTGAGGCCACCAGAGCAAAATTTTGTGAAGTTCAAGTGTGGGGGAGTTCCAAATCTCCCAGCCACCCAGACTCCTCCACTACCACGATGGAGGCTGCTTTTTGATAGGCTCCGTCCACCAGAATAAAGGGGAGTTTGATTTTTCTTTTTGTATTTTCTTTTATTTCATTTTTCATTTTTTATGCTTTCTAGGAGTAGGATTTTCTTTTAAGTTGAGTCCTTGTCATTGTAAATACCTTGTTATTTCTTTTTGCACTTTTTCTTGCATGAGTAGAAATAAAAGTATCCCTCTAGGTTATCTCCATAGCATTTTAGAATCTTTTGGAAAATAAGTTAAATTTGGTTGTTAAGACTTAAGGCTTGAGCTAATGGATGAATTCTTGGATGCTTGAGTACTACTTGCTTTAGATTCTTAATTGAGGACTTGGGATGAATTATTTTGACCTAGTGAGAATTAGCCTTATTTTTGTGACACACACATGTTATTAAACTCTAGAACTTGCTTAGGTTCTTTCGAAATCATGTTTCAATGATTGGATCACATCTATAGAGGCTAATCCATTTGTTTCCCTTCCCACATCAATTTTTAGCAATAATCATGTTTATTCTCTTTTTCTTTGCTTATCTCTTACTCTTACCCTCACTTTTCTTTGGACTTGTTGTTTGATTTGTTTCTAATGTTATTTTGCCCGAGACGGACAAAGATTTAAGTGTGGGGGAGTGACTAAAGTTTTGGATGTATTTCATGTCAAAAAAAAAAAAGAAAAAAAAAATTTCCAAGTTGAAGCCAAAAGGTGGTGCCAATTGAGTGAATTTGGTGTCAAAAATGAGCAAAAGGATGGAAACAATTGAGGCATCTAGACTCTTGATTATAATTTGAAGATCTAAGCAATGTTGTGCCAAGATGAATTGAATTCGGCTGAAAGAGAAAAAAAAATAGAAAAAAAAACACAACAAACAACAAATCTGGCCATTGAAGGAATATACTTTTTTGGATAGCATGTTTTGGTCGGAATGCTTGGATGTGCAGCTGCTCTTTGCTTGGAAATCAACCACATCTTGCTAATTGTTTGTGGAGCTGGACAGATCTGAAAACAACAGAAAAACATATGTGCCAAGTATAAATGCAGAAATCTGGGCAGAAATTGGTGCATTGCAGGAAATCTGTGCTATTGCTGATGCTGGAATCCGATCTACTGATATGGAATGGAATGGAATGAATTTGCAGCTGAAATCTGTATCAGATTGTGTCAAACAGAAATTGCAGATCAGGAAGTTAGCTAGCCTAAAAGAAAAAAAAAATCTGTTCAGATTTCGTTATGGGAGTGCAGCTGGACTAGTGTGAGCTGCTTTTGAGTTTTGTTGCAAAGGATTGCTGAGCAGAATTAATCAAAGCCACCCGACAGCTATTAGAGATTATGGAGAGCATTTAAACTGAGGATGCAAGCTGAGAAAACAGTAGACAAGAGGAGAAATCAGATGGAGTGAAGTCTTGGCACAGTTTTGTATCAATCCAAACTGAATTATGTTTCCATCAAATCAGCAATGCCTAGCTGCAATTAGACAGAACTGGCAGAGAGGTTTTTGACTGGACTCAACCTCAAAGGAGCAGGATTTAAGTTTCTGATTGAAATCAGCAGTGAAGTGAAGTAAAGGAAAATAAGTGCCATGATCTCAAGTGAAGGGAAGCTGTGAAAAATCTAAAATCTGGGCAGATCTGAAATCAATGAATCTTGGATTTGGAGTGAAGCTACTCTGATCAGAATTCGAATGCTGTGGAGCTGAGATTGAAACACAGAAAAAGAAAAAAAAATATCAGAAAAGAAGAAACAGAATAACAAAGAAACAAGTTGGCACACCATTGACTTGGCACCATAAATCAGTGAAGATACTCTCATCCAAATTGAAGGTCTGCTCCATTACATTCTGAAATTACTAGAGAGAAAGAAAAGAGAAAACAAAATCAAAAAGAAGAGGAAAGAAAGTAAAGTTGGCACACAAAAGGCAATTTGGCACATTAGACCAAGGAAGGGTTTTTATTCAAATTCTTGAAGGACAATGCCATAGTTTGACCTCACCACACTTTTGATATCATTAGAGGACTGTCAAGAGAGGCAAAGCACATTGGAAATATTTTTGAGCAACCAAGTCTCCCACTCCATCAAATTTTCCATTTTCTTATTTTTATTCCATTTCTCACCATTTTTCATGTTTTCATTTGTTTTTATAGTTGTTGATCCTATTCATGATTAATGGTGGAGATTAGATAATAAGCAAGCCTATGGTAGTGCAAGAAGCATGTGTGTTTGAGTGAGCTCCACTTCCATCATCAACCTAGAATTTAAGGAGAGAGTCACCAATATTTTCCTTGAAAGGCTAGTGATTTAGATTCATCTCAATGACTCATGATAGATGAAAAGGCCAAGTTGTTGATTTAAGGACAAGATACTAATTCATAGAGCTTAGATTTATGAGAATTGACAACCCTAGGTAATTTCTTTTCATTTGTTTCTAATTATGCTTAAGAAAGCCTAAGGGATACTTATTTAGTAGTTTCGCGAGACGCTCAAGGTTAAGTATGGGGGAGTTGATAAGCACCATTTTATTGATTATTTTAATTGCTAAAATCCATGTTTGACCCATGTTTTTATTGCTTAATTATGATTTTACCCTAGGTTTTGGAACTTTATCTTATTTTGGACTTAATTGCAAAATTACACATTTTTTGGATTATTTGGCCACTAATTTTCTGATATATTTTTGTAGGCATGAAAGGATCCTGGACCTAGGGCATACTGGGTCAAACATGAGTCGGATGTGAACCGGATCGAATTATCAAGCTTACAATTAATCCGGGCCGTCCGATTCAAGAGCGGCTAGATCTGAGCCATCCGGGACGATCTGAAGCAATCCGAGCTAGGGTCAGGGTTGATCAAGCTCTATGATCAAGATCTGAAGGTTTCATCCCAATCAGAGCTAAATCAACCGTTGGATCAAGCTTGGAGGGCTCTAGAGCGTCCATTCACAGATTGAGTTGATCTGGACCATCCGTTGAAAATCTGGAGGATCCGAGCTACCACAAGGTAGATCCTGACCCCAGATCATCATCATTAAAATTTGGATCAAATCGGAGCAAGATCAGTCGTTGGATTTCATCTGATCAATCTGAGCCGTCCAATATTTCCTATTTAATCAGAAACGCAGCCACATTTCCTCCTTGTCGCGTCTTCGCCGCAAGCTTCGTGTTCTTCATAGTTTTTGGTTTTTGCTTCAATTTTCCTTCAATTCGAGGCGCGACCACTCAATCTTGACCTGTGTTCATCATCTGGATCATTGAAGATCGATTCGGTGGAGAATTCAGCTCCTGTTTCTTCCTGACAAAGGTTGTTTGAGGGTTTCGGCATCCTTTGTAGTCCGAGTGTTGGAATCTCAGCACAACCCCTTTCCGACGACCTGAGCCACTTGTAGGGGTTCTCAGGTGAGCTCAGGTCTTCTCCAAATCATCATCGCAGCTCAACAAACTGAGATCGAAGCGTTTGGATTGGAAATTCCCAGCTTGCGCAGTTTGAGCAGAGTTCACTAATCCAATCTGATTTCCACTGATTTGCTGTGCTTAGGGGTTCGAGGCCAGCTCTTGCTTGACGACCAAGAAGATTTTGATATCAGAGAAGGATTGAGAAGTAGTTTCATTGGTTAATTTTAGTTCTTTAGCTGTAATTTCGTTACTGCTGTAATTTCATTTCTGTTTTTGGTTTCAGATTGCTGTAATTTCGTTTCTTGGTTGTTTTGCTTAAGTTAGGTTTATTTTCTGCAAGCATAATAGTTAGGAAACTTGTTTAGTGGACCATTACTCTTAATTCTAGTTTAATCCATGCTTAATTGTAGCGTATCAGTTTTGTTTCCCTGTTTTTCTTCATCCTGCGTATCACCTTGTTTACCTGCATTTCAATTAGTTCTTTTGAATTGAGATTGAACTTTCGTTTGTCCTCTGAATTTACATTGCAAATTGTTTCCATTACATTGCAATTAGTTGCAATTGTTGTGTGCCCATTTCTAATTGCGTGCCAACTCAAATTCTGAAATTGCAGTTTAAGTCTGCAATCTTTTCTTTCAGTTTTAGTTTCTGATTTCTGTGTCAAGTGAACCTTAGTTCATTTCGAGCCTTCCTGCATTCAGATTAGTGATGCCAATTCATTCTGAAAGTGATAATTTCAGCATTTAATCTGTTGTCACATTTCTGCATTCACGTTTGAACTCCATTTCTGCTAACTCCAACTCTGCAGTTCACATGTCACAGCTCTGAAGTTACATCAGCTGAGCTTCACCTTAGACTTTTATTGCAACTGAAATCCATTGTCTTGATAGAATTTTGTATCCCATTCATGCTGCAATTCATTTCTGCATCAAGTTGCTGTTAATTCCTGAAATCGATTGGGCATTTCTGCATTTGAATGTTGCTGAAATTCCCCTTTCATGTTCTGCAGTTTCTGATTTCCATTCTTCTTCCAATTGCCTCTGAATTGATCAGTCCCATTCTTGCGTGCAGTGACTTTCATTCCTGTTATGCATAGTAGTATCATTTCTGCATTTGGATAAATTTCTGAACATGCTGCTGGGTTCCGAATTCTGTTTCTGCAGTCCGTTATTTCTGAAAATTGCCTTCAGTTGTTGTTCCATGTTTTCTTGGTTTCACATCAGCTGCTGGTTTGATTTGAAATCAGTTCATAGCTGCATCCCTGCCCTTAAAGTTTCTGAAATTTTGCAGTTTTATTTCTGCAAGTTCTGCAGTGTGTATCAGGAATCTGCCATTCCGTCTTCAAGCTGCTGGAAGCATCTGAGAAACTATGCAGTCAAGTTCTGCATTAGTTTAATTGGGAATTCTGCATTCCAATAGGAGGCTGCACTTCTTCCTTCAAATCCTGCATGTCACGATCAATGTATTTCTACAAGGTTGTGTCAAGTGAAAACTCGTTTCTGATTGGTGGTCAGTTTGATGAGCAATTAGTTGTCTTGAGTTCCAATTTAGATGAAGTTAAATCCACTTGGCACAGCAACTTTCCTCACTGCATTTTTCTCTATTTCCATTGAATTTCCATTTCTAATTGAACCAAAAAAAAACCCAAATATTTATTTGAAACCCGAAATTTACAAATGACACCTAAATACAAGCGCGAATCAAATAAACCTTCAACTAGTCCCTGAGAAAAATACGACCTGTGGCCCCTATATTACATTTTCATACTTTTGATTGTAAAAGGGTTTCCAGCATTTCATTCACATTTAAATTCTGATGGTCCCACACCTTCGTGACAATATTTAATTTAGTATATCTGGGGTCGTCAAATTTTTGGCGCCGTTGCCGGGGAATGTAGTGGTGCTTGATAATTATATCTTTTGATTCTATTATTGATTGCTTTATCTTTTGTATACGGTTGCTGCCATTTTGTTTGTTTGTGGCCAGGACTGCAGGTGGTTATCTTGGGAGTTTCAGAATCTATTGGAAATTTTTTCTATTCATTCGAGCAGTTCCATGGCAGAGTACCAGTATTTTCAGAATTTCCAGCAGCCTTGTCAGAATTTGCAGCAACCTTACCAACAATTTCAAAATTTTCAGCAAACAAATCAGTTTTTTCAGCCACAATTTCAACCATGTCAGCAAGATTTCCAATTTCAAGGTCAGAATTTTCAGCAAGACACTCAGAATTTTCAACCTCAAGCATTTCAGCAATTCAATCAACAATGTCAGCCCCAACTTCAAAATTTTCAGAACAATAATTTCCAGCAACATCATCCTTGCTATCAACCCAATTTTCAGCAGTTTAATCAACCCGTTCAACCATCTGAGCAGCCCCAACTATTTGATTTTCAGAATTCACAGCTTACTCATGATCTTCAGCAGCCTTTTGCTACAATTCAATACCAACAGGAGTTCTACACCAGGCTTCAAAACATTGGAAAACAAATGGAACAATTGGTTGAACAAATGAATCAAATAAATACCCAAAGATCAGAACAATTAGCTTCTCAAGCTGCTTTTAATTCCGAGAGCCCTGGAGTTGGTTTTATATCAGTTCAAGGTGACCCTAGTGTATGGCCAGATCCTTCTTCAAGTGATCTTAGAATTTTGGTAGTAGAAGAAGAAGAAGACGAAATCATTAAAATCTGGGCACCTACAGCATACATTCCTCCGGAGACTCCTATTCAAAATCCAATTCCAAATTTTTCAGCTCCAGAAGAAGAAATTAAAGCTCCATAGGACCATTCTAGACTTTTATTTTATGATGATAATATTACTGATGGTCCTAATTTTTCTAATATTGTTGTTGCAGATATTACAGAAGAAGAATGCATAGAAGATGATTCCATAGGTTTAGGGGATTGCACTAAGCCCCAGGGACCACCACAAGATTTTGATGATGAACCAGAAAGTGTAGGGACTTGCATGGTGGAAGCAAGCACCCAAGGATCACCTATGCCAGTTGAGTGTCCACCAGAGCCTGAGGCTGAAGAGGAGCATGAACTTGACCAGGAGGAGGCCACAGATACATCTACTATTATAGAGCCTTCAGGTATTCTCCAGCACGCTCAGGTAAGTATTTCTCCTCTTTGTTCAGAAAAATTCAGCGAGGTACCTAGTGCTCACTTTATTGATTCTGATGAATTTATTGATATACCATGTGTAGAAAGTGTTTGTGAAAATCCAATAGAGGTACCAAACATTGATTTCATTGATCGTACTGCATTACTTGATACATCTCTTGTAAATATGGATAGCAAAATAATTTTAGAGGCACCAATAATTGATGTAGTTAGTTATGATGAATCTCTTGATACATCTTTTGTAGATATGACTAGTGAAAATTTTTTAGAAGTGCCTGAAATTGATGTTATCTACTTTGATGAGTCTCTTGCTATATCATATGCTGAGGTTGAATGTGAAAAACTTATGGAGATATCTAATATTGATTTGATTGACTGTGACACATTACTTGATACATGCTTGATTGAAAATAATTGCGAAATTTCTATTGATGTGCCAGAAATTGATTCCTTTATTTGTGATGAGTTCCTGGATGCAACTTTTGTAGAACATGATTTTGAAAATTTCATTGAGGCACCAGAATTTGATTTAATTGGACATGATGCAGTTTTGGATTCATTTTATGCAGATACTGATATTATTTTATTTCTTTCTGACCCTGCACACTTGAGAGAGGTATTACATTGTTTTGCAGGGTCCAGAAGCCTTCAGGAGTGGGTGCTCCAACTGAACAGACTTCAGCCTCCTGGAAGGACTTCTGAAAAGCATCAAGAAGGAGGAGATGATTTTACCCTAATTCGAAGCACTCCACCTCTTCAATGGGTACTGAACCTAAATCGCTTGAGGCCACCTGAACATATTTCTGCAAAATTCAAGTGTGGGGGAGTTCCAAATCTCCCAGCCACCCAGACTCCTCCACTACAAAGATGGAGGCTACTGCTTGATAGACTCCGTCCACCAGAATAAAAGGGGAGTTTGTTCATTTACTTTACTTTTCTTGTTTTTCTTTATGTTATACTCGCATGTTTGTTTACTTTTATACTTTGCATTTATACTTTGTTTCCTCGTTCTGCATTTTGTTTGGCTTTGAATAAATCTTGTTTGATTTCGAGTTGTATTTCCTTACATGTTCCTTTATTATGCTTTGAGAATCATAAAAGATAGTTAAGTCTGATTATCGAGTTTTGGTTTCCTTGGTATGCTTGGGGATATTAATTGCATTTAGTCATTTGTTGTGGTGATAGACTCTATCTTGTTAGATTAAGCATGACAATTTTATTGTTCACCTAGTGAGGATATTGCCATGTTTATCCTTAATCCTCTTATGTGTGATAGCATTTGTGATACTTGACACTCTAGAACTTGCTTTGATTCTTTTTGAAATTACAATAGCATAAGCTTACATGAATATGATGGAGGCAATTTTTCTTGTTGAACTTTTAGTTTTCCTCTCATTTGTTATTGTCACTACTGGGCATTTCACCTATTGCTTTCATATTTCATTGTCTCTACTTTATCAGATCTTTTCAATGTCATTACATTTTCACTGCCATATCTTTAGTATTTTATTCTTCCTTGGAGCATGCGATGAGAGCATAAGGTGATTGCATGATGAGTTACATTTTTATTTCTCTATTATCAGCCTCTATTATTGTGAGTTTTAGATGTTATCATGCTTTACTATCTTGCCCGAGACGGTCAAATTTTAAGTGTGGGGGGGGGGGGGGGGGAGACAAGTGTATATGGACGAATGCTTGTGTGAAAAAAAAAGAAGAAAATCTCTCTATGTGAAAAGAAAAAGAGAGATAGAAAAAGGAAAGTAAAGATGCAAAAAAAAAAAAAAAGTGAAAGGAAAAGAGAGAAAAGAATGAAAAAAAAATGAAAAAAAAAATCTCTCTATGTGAAAAAAAAAATTCTTCAAGTATTCGAGATTTTGTTAGTGATGAACAAAAAGGAATATTTTCTTGATGTGTACTCATTTGATATCTTTATTAGAGAATCTCAAGAGTGAAGTTGTTGATCCCTACATGCACTTTGAGAGATGTTGTAAATGGTTGATGTGTAGTGCATTGAGAATGTGAAACGAGAATTATGAGTGTTGGAGGTTTGATTGAGTTATTTACTTTGGATTATTGGTTGATTGTATACATCATGTTAATTACTCCAATGCTCTCATCTTCTCTTTTATCTTCTCTCATGTTATCTTTGATCTCCTTTGTTATCTACTTTGTTGTTCTCTTGTTAGCACTTGGTTTCATTATTATTCATTGAAAAGCCCTCTTGATTTGTGTACTTATGCTATAGTAGTGGAGAAGTAGAAGATAAGCAAGCATATGGTAGTGCAATGTCATGAATGTTTTGAGAGAACTCCACTTCCATATCTGTTATTTTTGTGAGCATCAGTGCATATATCCATTTTGTGAGGTTTTTGTCATGCTTAGTTTATTCAAGTTGATGAAATTACCATGCTTTTGACTTATGTGAGATTTGGAACCATAAATACATGGATGCTTGAGACTTGATGATCCTAAGTAACTTTCTTTTATTATTTCTTTAAGGTATTGATAAGGGATGTAATGTTTGGAAGATATGTTGTTTTCTTTTAGTTTTGTTTACTTGTGCGAGACGCCCAAGAATAAGTGTGGGGGAAGTTGATAACCATCATTTTGTTGATTATTTTCGGCTCTAGAATCCATGTTTGATCCATATTTTATATGCTTAAGTTTGCAATTTTACTAGGTTTCATGTATTTTCCCCATTTTGGCATTTAATTCAAATCTGTGTATATTTGGGATATTTTTGGCACTAAATTTGAATATTATTTTGTAGGCATCAATTGATCATGGACCTATATCAAATCAGGTCAGACTTGAGTCAGCATTGGATCCACATCAGAAGGATCAAGCATCGGATTAATAGGAGCCGTCCATTCCAAAGAACGGCTAGATCTGAGCCATCGGTCAACTTCTGGTCGATCCGAGTTCAAGATAGAATCAATCATGACCAGAGATCAAGATCTGAAAATTTCAGCCAAATCAGAAGTGATCTGACCGTTGGATCGAGCTCAAGATGTTCTAGACCATCCATTCAAGAAAACGGAAGATCTGGACCATCTGCCACCGATCTGGGTAATCCGAGCTGGGGACAGGTAGATCAGGACCGTTGATTAGGATCTGTGGAATTTGGCTCAGATCTGAGGAGATCCGACCGTTGGATGAAGCCAAATCAATCTCAACCGTTCGTTGCTAATTCTCTTCTGACCTGTGGCTTGGTTGACTGGACTGAACCAACTGTTGACTGAACCGGACTGCTTGATTGAACTCAGGGCTGAAGCTGACTGAACCAGGGCCGAATCTGAAATTGAACCCATTTGCTGAAGTTGATTCAACCCAAGGCTGACCAAACCAGAGCTGGAGCTTGGCTGGAACTGGACTGAGCTGGATGTACTGGCTGAACCAAAAGGCTGAATCAAAGGGGCTGACCGAACCGCTGAAGTTGGTTGGGCTAACCGAACCACGCGCAGCAGCAACAAAAGGGAGCCGATCGCGAGAGTTAGGGTATCGATCGGCAGAGGGATCACACACACGCGATTCATCCAATCCACCTTCACCGCCGGCGAGCCAATCCACCTTCATCATCGCCGGCCGGTATCCACATCCACCTTTTCTCTTTCGGTGTTCGGAGAGAAGAGATCACGGGTTCTCTTTCGGGGTTCGGAGAGAACTTCCCTCCATTTTCATCACCGGCGATCACAAGCTAGGCTTTGGGGGTTCCGAGCTTCAGCCAAACGTAGCCGTCGCAGCCATCCATCTCCACCGCAGCTTTCTCTTTCGGGGTTCGGAGAGAAGCCGTCCATTTCCTTTACCGCAGTTTTCTCTTTCGGGGTTCGGAGAGAAAACGATCAACCATCCTTCACCCGAAGCCGGCGATCAAAATTTCTTACTGCATTTCTTTCTTCTGTTTTTTCCTTACAGCAATTCGATCGCTTCTTAATCATTTTTCGATTCCAGCAGATTTCAGTTCTTCGGCAGCTTATCTCTTCATAGTTTTCTTTGCAGCATTTTCTTTTACACAATTTTTCATCAGCAGCTCTTTACTTCGGCAGTAGTTTCCTTTACAGTTTCAATCCAGTGCACTTCAATTTCCAATAGCCGGTTCGAGCAGATCATCCAATTCTTCATAGCAATTCAAAGCCGACAGCCAATTCTTCACAGTTCTTCTTCACAATTGCAATTCAAGTTTCATCAGATTAGATCCGGCAGCTTATTCAATTCCAGCAATACTTCTACTTCACAGCATTTCCACAGCTTGTGTCACAGCCGGCAGCCATTGCTTTGCAGCCGTGTTTGATCCTTCATCAGGCAGTAGCTCAATTATCGGATTTGGTGGTTTAATTGCGTTGTTAATTGAAGATTGATCATATTTGATGAATGTTAGGTGTTGGATGTTTAATATTTGTAATTGATGGATCTTTTCCAATTTAGATTGCACACATTTGAAGCCATTTAGAACATGCTTATCACGTGTTTGATTAAATGCCCCTTGAACAATTGTGAACAATTATTTCAGATTCTATTGTTAAGCTATTAGTTTGAGCTATTATGTGTATTTGAATGAATTTTTGTATTGGATAGATCCTTCCCATAGCAAATTGCACGTACCTGAAGCTAGTTTTAGAATGTCCATCATGTGTTTGGTCAATTGCCTCTTAGAGATTTACTTTCAATTGTGATGTCTCTTAATTGCTTCACTCTTGTTTTGTGTTGTTTTTCCTATTGCTTTAGGTTACATGTTTTCATTTAAATACAATTAAGTTAGGTTAGATTCGATTTCTTCAATGTTGTAGTTTGCTCTGTGTTTAGTTTCGTTAATGTTTTATTTCAAGTTGTGCTTTCTTTATTGCAATCGTAGTCTAGTTAATTTAGGTTCCATTACCTGTCTTGTCTTTTCTTAATTAGATTAGATTTCATACTTGCTCTGCTATTCATTTCATAGTCATAGCTCTCAAATCCAAAACCCAGTTTCATATTAAAAAAAAAACCCAAAAGCAATAAGATTCAATCATGAGAATTATCTTGCACCAACTACATTCGTTGGGAGACGACTCGAGTTACTCTATGCTACATTAGTTTAGAGGAATTCGGTACTTAAATTGTATTTGAAACCGTAACACGACAAAAGCGGTTATCAGTCCCTACAAGAGAAAATCAATTGATTTGGTTTAAGTCTAATCATGCATTGGTTCAGTACAGCAAAATCATGCAAATATCTTTCCTGTTATTCCCTTTATGCAATTTAATTCCAGCTATATTTATTTGTTTTTGATATATGGCAAAGGGGGAGAGATAAAGAAAGGAGAGAATTTAAAATTTTCTATTTTTTTATTTTTTGTCTCTCAAAATTTCAAAATCTATCCTTTATTCAAAAAGTACTTAACTAAGCTTTTCAAAAATTCTGTAAGTACTTAATCTTGTTAAAATTTTCTAAGTACTTAAGATTTTCAAAGTACTTAAGCTAAAGTACTTAAGCTTCTCAAAATTTTCTAAGTACTTAAGCTTTTCAAAATTTTCTAAGTACTTAAGCTTTTCAAAATTTTCTAAGTACTTAAGCCTCTCAAAAATTTTCTAAGTAATTAAGCTTTTCAAAATTTACTAAGTACTAGAGTTTGTCAAAAATTTACTAAGTACTCAAGTTTTTTTTCTAAGTACTTAAGTTAAAGCTTTTAAAGACTTTTGAGAACTTTAAAACTTAAGGCCTCAAAATTTTTCTAAGTACTCTAAACTCATGCTTCTAAAAACTCTACTATGTACTTTTAAAAATTAAGTTGTCATAAGATTTCCAAGTACCTAAACTTAAGTTTTTAAAAAGTACAAAAATCATTTTTTTACAAAATCCTTCTGTTGGAAATAACTCCAAGTAAATTTTTTTTTAAAACATAGAACCCCACGAATTTTTGAAAAATCTAGGGGGAGAATCCTTCCAGGGGGAGGGAACAAAATTTTTTTTCATGCTTTGATTAAACTTAACTTTTTGAACTAAGGTTTACATAAATCAAAAAGGGAGAGATTATTGGTGTAGAAAGCACCCAAGTCAAACCTGTATTTTGATAATGGCAGTGGGTTCAAAAGTTAAGTCTTATTTGTTATCTAACATGTCACTCTAGTGTGCAGAGTAAAAAGCCCTAGCGAAGGACTGCTAGGCACTGGCGAAGGAATGCCAGGGCAAAATGTAACGCCCGCCCTTCTCACACTAGGGCGGGGTTACGCGAACATAATTTTCGTTTTAGCAGAAGCGTTTGAAACTTCAAACTTGAACATGTGAGCATGAAACTTTTTAAACATCTTAGACATTGAGGAGAGCATGCTGGGTACCTTTACATTCTTACTTGCATAATAGAAGCATGCCACATAGCCATTTCTTAAGACAGAGTAGTAAGTATGAGGAAGGATAACATAATACTAAAGTTCTTTAGTAAGTCTTAACTAAGTACTTAGCATATGAGCGAGAGTGAGCATGAAATATCCATATGAGTCTAAATATCAGCAAGTAGCAACTTAGTAAGTATGTTTCAACATTTAACATGCAAAACTCAGCATATGCATAAACTAAACAAAACATGAGTAGATCTTCTTCCATCATGCCACCACCACACACATCTTTGCCCCTCCTGTTGCTCTCTTTAGTTTAGCCATTCCTTACCCTTTTCTGCAGTACAAGGGAAACATGGAAACTATAAGCATATAGCTTAGTAAGATCCCTTCCTACTCACAAAATCATACGTTCCATCAAGTAGAGAAAGCATCACGTCATAATAGTGCATAGCATTAAAACACATACTTAACATAGCATAAGGGAGCATATGTACTTATCATAAGAAGCATACTTGAACTTAACATAATTCACCTTTATAACATAATAGTCATATAGTCATTACAAAAATGTGAATGCAAGATGCTCTTTTGAAACCATGCATAGGATGAGTACATGCATATGCTTTTCTTAAAATCATACATATAGGAACTTAAACATACATCCATCATCATTTGGGGGATCCCGGCTTGTACCACTTACATACATACATAATGCGCGCATCCCTAATAGGCCGAGGTAGCTAGTCTCTAACCTACTAGGGAAACTAGGTCCGTTCATAGTCCGTCGACCTAGGGGTGTCTCGGGAGCCCATCCCCTTACTAGGTCCGTTCATAGTCCGTCGACCTAGGGGCTGCATCCGGAGCCCACCCGTGGACCTTGCTAGGATCCGGTACAAGCCATACAAAGTAAAATAGCATACATGGATTTTATCATATCATAAGCATAACACATTCTTGTTTCTTACTAGGTCCGTTCATAGTCCGTCGACCTAGGGGTTGCATAGCACATTCTTATCATATCATAAGCATATCATCATAACCTATCACATCATTGTCATATCATGAGCATGGCATGCCTCTTATCTTATCATGAAGAGTGCTCTTAGTCCCGACTTACAGGGAAGCATCTCTTAGGCATTTCATCATACATAAGCCATGCATAACATAAGGGTGCTTAAAGAGCTTAAACATAGACATGTACATCATGATTCTTAGAGCATGAAAAAGCATGGGAGAAGACATGTTATCACCTATACTACTCATAGCATATCATGGGCATTCTTGGCGTGCCTAATTGGGGTTGTAGCTTTCCCCTTAGCCCAAATTCTTATTTAATCAGAAAATTTCAGCATATAAACTCTAAGTTTAGAGCATGATAAACCATGAAAAACATTACACTAACATCATACATTAAGGTAGGCATCATAGAGGAGACATTAGAAGGCATGTTGGGGTTGTTACCCCTTCTTAAGTCCTACTTATCATTCTTTACAGAAAATTCCAGCATACATACCTTAGTTTCCTAGCATGTTAAAATCATGAATAAACATCATATTAACATCATTAAGTGCATAGCATGTCATGGAGATCATTCATAAGCATAGTTGGGAAATATTACATGCAACCTCATCATACAGTGTAATGTATGTTATAGGGAAGGACATTTGCATGCTTATGGGGAGTTTTGGACTTTACAAGTCCAAGAGTCTTATCTTAGCCGAAATTCACATCAACCATATCCTAGGTTTTTTTTTGACAACATAATACCATGAATAACATCATATTTACATCACATATCCTCTTATATATCATAGGGAGGGTCATTATCAAGCATGCTAGGAGTTTAAACCTCTCTAAGTCCTAAAAGAGGTCCTTGGCCGAAAATTCCAGCAAGCCTACTCCGGGTTTTTGGGGGCTTAAGGACAAGGAAAACATCATATTATCATCATCTATTTAGTCACACATCATGAGGAAAAACATATGCAAGTATAGGAGTAGTTTAAACCCTCGCAAGCCCTAAAAACCTTCTTGGCCGAAAACATCAAGAGCTTTATCCTATGTTTAAACCATTTTAGGCACTCGAAACTATTGTAATGCAGGTGAGGGGATTACTTACATCCTCTCGTTTGAATCTCCACCAAGAAGTCCTTGAAGAGGAGGAGAGGAGAGCCCGTCTTGCGCTTCTTTTCCTTAGCCTTGCTTTAGTAGAAGGTAGTCTCTCTATAGGGCCCTCTTGGGAGTTTTTCTTATGGAGGAAACCTAGGGTTGGAGTTTCGAAAATTTGAGAAGGGGAGGGGAGAGTTTTCGGTTTTGAAGAGGGAAGAGTGAGGAAGAAGAACAGAGGAAGTTATTCCAACTTCTCCTTCTCTTATTTATACTTTTCTCATGAAGAGACATGTCTCTTCACTTCCCTAGCTTTAACAAGCATGTTTCTTATTCTCTCAACATGAAACATGGCTTGGTGTGTTGGTTATGACATGATTAGTGCAACTAGGAGGTTCAAGGTTCAATCCTTGCTTCCTCCTTTCTACCTCTTCCTTTTTATCACATTTTACACTAATCCATATCAAAGCCCATTAAGCCAAGCCCATCATGAAATTTCATAATAATGATAATGTTTCATGAAACATTATTATTATTATGAAATATTATGAATTCATGAAACATTATCATTATTATGAAATATTATAAATTCATGAAACATTATCATTATTAACGCCCGCCCTTCTCACACTAAGGCGGGGTTACGCGAACATAATTTTCGTTTTAGCGGAAGCTTTTGAAACTTGAAACTTGAACATGTAAGCATGAAACCTTTTAAACATCTTAGACATTGAGGAGAGCATGCTAGGTACCTTTACATTCTTACTTGCATAATAGAAGCATGCCACATAGCCATTTCTTAAGACAGAGTAGTAAGTATGAGGAAGGATAACATAATACTAAAGTTCTTTAGTAAGTCTTAACTAAGTACTTAGTATATGAGCGAGAGTGAGCATGAAATATCCATATGAGTCTAAATATCAGCAAGTAGCAACTTAGTAAGTATGTTTCAACATTTTAACATGTAAAACTCATCATATGCATAAACTAAACAAAACATGAGTAGATCTTCTTCCACCATGCCACCACCACACACATCTTTGCCCCTCCTGCTGCTCCCTTTAGTTTAGCCATTCCTTACCCTTTTCTGCAGTACAAGGGAAACATGGAAACTATAAGCATATAGCTTAGTAAGATCCCTTCCTACTCACAAAATCATACGTTCCATCAAGTAGAGAAAGCATCACGTCATAATAGTGCATAGCATTAAAACACTTACTTAACATAGCATAAGGGAGCATATGTACTTATCATAAGAAGCATACTTGAACTTAACATAATTCACCTTTATAGTATAATAGTCATATAGTCATTACAAAAATGCGAATGCAAGATGCTCTTTTGAAACCATGCATAGGATGAGTACATGCATATGCTTTTCTTAAAATCATACATATTGGTACTTAAACATACATCCATCATCATTTGGGGGATCCCGGCTTGTACCACTTACATACATACATAATGCGCGCATCCCTAATAGGCCGAGGTAGCTAGTCTCTAACCTACTAGGGAAACTAGGTCCGTTCATAGTCCGTCGACCTAGGGGCGTCTCGGGAGCCCAACCCCTTACTAGGTCCGTTCATAGTCCGTCGACCTAGGGGCTGCATCCGGAGCCCACCCGTGGACCTTGCTAGGATCCGGTACAAGCCATACAAAGTAAAATAGCATACATGGATTTTATCATATCATAAGCATAGCACATTCTTGTTTCTTACTAGGTCCGTTCATAGTCCGTCGACCTATGGGTTGCATAACACATTCTTATCATATCATAAGCATATCATCATAACCTATCACATCATTGTCATATCATGAGCATGGCATGCCTCTTATCTTATCATGAAGAGTGCTCTTAGTCCCGACTTACAGGGAAGCATCTCTTAGGCATTTCATCATACATAAGCCATGCATAACATAAGGGTGCTTAAAGAGCTTAAACATAGACATGTACATCATGATTCTTAGAGCATGAAAAAGCATGGGAGAAGACATGTTATCACCTATACTACTCATAGCATATCATGGGCATCCTTGGCGTGCCTAATTGGGGTTGTAGCTTCCCTCTTAGCCCAAATTCTTATTTAATCAGAAAATTCCAGCATATAAACTCTAAGTTTAGAGCATGATAAACCATGAAAAACATTACACTAACATCATACATTAAGGTAGGCATCATAGAGGAGTCATTAGAAGGCATGTTGGGGTTGTTACCCCTTCTTAAGTCCTACTTATCATTCTTTACAGAAAATTCAAGCATACATACCTTAGTTTCCAAGCATGTTAAAATCATGAATAAACATCATATTAACATCATTAAGTGCATAGCATGTCATGGAGATCATTCATAAGCATAGTTGGGAAATATTACAAGCAACCTCATCATACAATGTAATGTATGTTATAGGGAAGGACATTTGCATGCTTATGGGGAGTTTTGGACTTTACAAGTCCAAGAGTCTTATCTTAGCCGAAATTCACATCAACCATATCCTTGGTTTTTTTTTTGACAACGTAATACCATGAATAACACCATATTTACATCACATATCATCTTATATATCATAGGGAGGGTCATTATCAAGCATACTAGGAGTTTAAACCTCTCTAAGCCCTAAAAGAGGTCCTTGGCCGAAAATTCCAGCAAGCCTACTCTGGGTTTTTGGGGCTTAAGGACAAGGAAAACATCATATTATCATCATCTATTTAGTCACACATCATGAGGAAAAACTGTTAGTGATATGAGAGAAGTGTCCTAAGGCAATCGCCTTATGATGTAAACATTTATATTAATAAATGATAATTCACTATTTGAGTATACATGTTTTGTGTATTTGATTGGGATCTTAAACTCATCTACTGAATGTCCGCAATACAACTCACAACATAAGAGAATTTGTGATGGGATCACAACTAGTGATTATCTCTAATGTGCAATTGTGAAGTATTGAAATTATCCCTAGTCGATGAATTGATAAAAACGGACACTATCAATTCTGTTGAGACTAGCATGGGTTATTCTCTAATCAGCTGATTCTCACTGGCTGGTGACATTGGGATGTCCGGAGATAAACATGGATGCTAGTTAAGGGAACTAGTTCATTGGAGTGACTAGCTGTAAGACTTCATATGGAATCTATCTATAGAAATGTCAATGAAGTTCTTACTGCGGCTTAAGTGCGATGTTCCTTTGACTTGCGGTGTTCAAGTCATCTTGGTCATGGAGACTTATACTTTAACATCTTAAGCAAACATCTCCAAGGAGGTGTGGACCCAGGATGATTGGGTATAAGCCGATGTGCCAGAAGATGTTTGAACAGCCTACAAAGGATTCACCACTCCTTGCGAGGAGTTGTATACCCAGGCCTATCGTCGGATTGTTACTCAAAACCTCTGGCCAGAGTATATCATGTTTAGAGTGAGAGTCTCTAAAATACATGAGAGTAATTAGAAATCCAAAGGACGAGAAAGACACAACTTGGGCTAGGTGTGACGTAGTCAGCCTAGTGGGGACTAACACCATAGACCGTGTCCTGAACCAAGTGGGTATAAGGTGGTGAAGAGAATGGGGCACGATTCATTAGAGCTGCTGAAGGGTTTCAGAATAATTTCTTCTGAGGTCAAACCGTTGATCTTTCGATTAATTGGGGATCATGATGTACTACTAGGTGCCACTCATGATCGTTCTATAATTAATGGGTTAATTATAGACGGCCAACATAAATCGAAAGCCTATTTAGTCACACGCACTACGAGTAATCCGAGGGATTTAAAACGAGTTGAAAATTGGATTTTCCGATCAAGAGAAATAAGTCGAATCTGAATTTATCAGAGGCGCAATGGAAGCTAAAAATGGCTAAGTCTTTTGAAGGCCTTTTGGGCGAATTAAATGAGTTTGATTCACGGCGGTTCGGGTTGGTTTGGCCGGCCAAAGAGGGTGTCAAAACCCCCTTTGGTGGCCGGCCAAATAAAAGGAGAAAACCAATTTAATTGGTTTAATTAATAAAATAAATCTAGCGCGATTTATTTTATAAATTATGGATAAATAAATTTGTATAAAGAAATTTATATAAATAAAATTTATTGAAATTTATTCTTTTATGGAAGATTAAAATAATCCATGAATTGGTTTATTTTAATTTTATAAAATCAATTATGAATTGATTTATCCATAATAAGAAAGTTTATAAATTTCTTATAAAATTTATTCCATAATTTAAAGAGAAGAAGAATTAGTTTTTTATTATAAATTAGTTTATAATAAAGACTCGGTTTAAACGGAATAATTAATAAGAAAATTTATAAGATAAATTTCTTATAACTAATTCTGTTAATTCGGTTTAGAGGGAGACTTAGCAAAGGAGTTGCTACTATATAAAGGAACCAAAGGCTAGCCCTTATTCCAATTAATCAAGAGATTAATTATTCTCTCCCTCTCTCTCTTAATCTCTCCTCTCCTCCTTCTCTTCCCTAGGGCCGGCGCCCACTTGGTGGCTTAGGGCCGGCGCAAACCTTCTTCCAATGTGGTGGAGGCCGTGAGCTTCAAGAAGAAGAAGGAGAACCCGAACACGAAGAAGAAGAAGCGGATAGCGATTCCTCTCTTCCCGGAATTCGATTCCGTTACTTCGTTGGTTAGTTTTCCATTATTTTCTCTTATTCTTCTAGTTGTGCCTTCCGAGGATCTAGTAGTTCTCGTCGGCACAAAACTCGTGACTTTGCGAAGTCATCCCGAAGAGAACTCGGCGTGGACGCGAATAGAGGCGGAGCTTCCAAGGGACGCTACGGTTGGATCTCGTCCCTTATTTCGAGTTACGAGAGGTACTTGGTAAATTAGTTTACTTTTCCGCAAAGTTTTATTTTATGATTATGTCAACACACCATAGGATTGCATGCTAGATACGAAGTTAAAATAATTTAGGAAATTATTTTATGCAAACTCTTCCGCTGCACGTAAAAATTTTTGAATTTTACGGACTCGTATCCTTGTCGACATGCACCCGGTCCCAACAAAAACATATGCAAGTATAGGAGTAGTTTAAACCCTCGCAAGCCCTAAAAACCTTCTTGGCCGAAAACATCAAGAGCTTCATCCTATGTTTAAACCATTTTAGGCACTCGAAACTATTGTAATGCAGGTGAGGGGATTACTTACATCCTCTCGCTTGAATCTCCACCAAGAAGTCCTTGATGAGGAGGAGAGGAGAGCCCTTCTTGCGCTTCTTTTCCTTAGCCTTGCTTTAGTAGAAGGTAGTCTCTCTATAGGGCCCTCTTGGGAGTTTTTCTTATGGAGGAAACCTAGGGTTGGAGTTTCGAAAATTTGAGAAGGGGAGGGGAGAGTTTTCGATTTTGAAGAGGGAAGAGTGAGGAAGAAGAAGAGAGGAAGTTATTCCAACTTCTCCTTCTCTTATTTATACTTTTCTCATGAAGAGACATGTCTCTTCACTTCCCTAGCTTTAACAAGCATGTTTCTTAATTCATAATCCTTGCTTCCTCCTTTCTACCTCTTCCTTTTTATCACATTTTGCACTAATCCATATCAAAGTCCATTAAGCCAAGCCCATCATGAAATTTCAAAATAATGATAATGTTTCATGAATTTATAATATTTCATAATAATGATAATGTTTCATGAATTTATAATATTTCATAATAATGATAATGTTTCATGAATTCATGAAATTTCATAATAATAATAATATTTCATGAATTCATAATATTTCATATGGGAAAATTTTGGGGTGTTACAATCCTCCATACCTTATAAAAAGTTCGTCCCGAACTTTAAAATAATTCCGGATACTTTAATCGTATTGCCTCCTCTCGTTCCCATGTGGCTTCTTCGAATTGTTCGTTCCGCCACAGAACCTTTACTAAGGGTACTTCCTTGTTCCTTAGCTTTTTGACTTCCCGATCTAGGATCTGAATAGGTCGGCGTTCGAAACTTAGGTTCTCTTGGTCTTGTACTGGTTGGGGCTCTATCATCTGATTCACATCAGAGGTACATTTCCTGAGCATTGATACATGGAAGACATTGTAGATAGCCGACATTTCTGGCGGTAACTCCAGTTCGTAGGCCACTTTGCCTACCCGTCTCAGAATCTGATACGGTCCCACAAATCTCGGACTCAGCTTCCCTTTCTTCCCGAATCTCATCACCCTTTTCATAGGGGCCACTTTCAGGAATACTGAATCCCTAACCTCAAACTCTAGTGGTCTGCGTCGCTTGTCAGCGTAGCTTTTCTGCCGGCTATGAGCAGTCTCTATCCTCTGGCGGATATTCTTTATAGCCTGAGTGGTTTCATCTATAATATCAGTCCGAAGTCCCATCTCCTTCTTTTCACCACTCTCAAGCCAGCATATAGGAGATCAGCATTTCCTTCCGTATAGTGCTTCGTACGGTGCCATCCCGATAGTAGCCTGATAACTGTTGTTATAAGCAAACTCTGCCAGGCTCAGGTATCGACACCAGCTTCCCTTGAAGTCCAAGGCACAAGATCGTAACATGTCTTCTAATATCTGATTCACCCTTTCAGTCTGCCCATCAGTCTGGGGATGAAAGGTCGTACTGAATTTCAGCTTCGTGCCAAGAGCTTTTTTGCACGTGTCCCCAAAAATCTGAAGTAAATCGACCATCCCTATCAGAGATAATGGTCTTGGGAACTCCGTGCAGTCGGATAATTTCCTTGACGTACAGTTGAGCCAGCTGCTAGCTCCACTGAGTAGGTCATCCTGATCGACAGGAAATGGGCAGACTTGGTTAGCCTATCCACAATCACCCATATACCATCATATCCATTCGTCGTTCTAGGCAGCCCGGAGATGAAATCCATGGAGATGTCTTCCCATTTCCATTTGGGAATCGGTAGAAGTTGCAGAACTCCTCCAGGCCTCTGGTGTTGTGCTTTGACCTTTCTGCAGGTCAAACACATACTGACATAGTGGGCTACATCTCGTTTCATACCGGACCACCAAAACTTACTCTTCAGATCTTGATACATCTTGGTAGACCCAGGATGCATCGCATAAGGTGTTCCATGAGCTTCTTCGAGGATTTCTGTCCGTAAGTCGGAGTCGTCGGGAACACATAATCGATCCCGAAGTTATAAGACTCCGCTGTCCGAAATCCGAAATCCATCGTCCTTGCCTTCGAGAACCTCTTGCTTGATTCTCTGAAGACTCGGATCTTGATTCTGCTTTTCCAGAATATCGCCGAACAATGTCGGCGCAATCATCAGGGTGGACAACTGTCCTGATATGATTTCAATCCCGTAATTCATAATTTCTTCCCCTAAGGGTTGTGACAAAGCTGATAGACATTAAAGCAGCACATGATTTTCTACTGAGAGCATCGGCTACCTTGTTGGCTTTTCCCGGATGGTACAGGATCTCACAGTCATAATCCTTGACCAATTCGAGCCATCTGCGCTGTCTCATATTCAGATCTTTCTGGGTGAAGAAATACCGCAGACTCTGGTGATCTGTATAAACTTTACACTGAGTTCCATATAGATAGTGCCTCCATATTTTCAGTGCAAAGACCATCGCTGCTAACTCTAAGTCATGGGTAGGGTAGTTTCTTTCATGTTCCTTCAGTTGCCTAGAGGCATAGGCAATTACCTTCCCATTTTGCATAAGCACAGCTCCGAGTCCAAGTTTGGATGCGTCGCTGTACATATCGAAACCCATATCGCTCTCTGGAAGAGTCAATATTGGAGCGCTAGTCAGCCTCCTTTTCAGTTCAGTAAAGCTCTTTTCACATTCCTCGGTCGATACATATTTCTTGTCCTTCTTTGTAAGAGCTGTCATAGGGGATGCAATCCGAGAGAAGTTCTCTACGAATTTTCTGTAATAGCCTGCTAGCCCGAGGAAACTTCTGATTTCACTGGCATTCTTGGGTCTAGTCCAGTTACTCACGGCTTCGATTTTAATTGGGTCCACCATTACTCCTTCCTTGGAGATAACATGTCCCAAGAATGATACTTGATCGAGCCAGAACTCGCATTTGGAAAATTTAGCATACAGTTGTTCCTTCCGAAGAATCTGTAGTACTATACTCAGGTGCTCAGCATGTTCTTCGGGAGTTCTCGAATATATAAGGATATCGTCGATAAAGACGATCACAAATCTGTCGAGGAATGCCGAGAATACCCGATTCATTAAGTCCATAAACATAGCTGGCGCATTGGTAACTCCAAATGGCATAACTACAAACTCATAATGTCCATATCTGGTTCGGAAAGCCGTCTTTGGTATATCCTCCTTTTTCACCCTGACTTGGTGATAACCAGATCTCAGGTCAATCTTAGAGAAAACCGTGGCTCCCTTCAGTTGATCGAACAGGTCATCTATCCTGGGTAGAGGGTACCTGTTCTTGATAGTCATGTTGTTCAGCGCCCGATAGTCGATACACATTCGCATCGACCCATCCTTCTTTTTTCACGAACAGTACGGGAGCTCCCCAGGGAGAATGACTAGGGCGGATGAGTCCCTTGTCAAGCAGCTCCTGTAACTGTCCTTGTAATTCTTTTAATTCCGTCGGCGCCATACGGTATGGTGCTTTAGAAATGGGGTTAGTACCAGGAACCAACTCAATTGCAAATTCTATATCTCTTTCAGGTGCTAACCCTGGTAAGTCATCGGGAAACACCTCTGGGTAATTGCATACAACTTTGACGTCTTCTAGCTTCGGGCCCTCTGTAGGACTGGTATCAACCACATGAGCTAGAAACCCAGAGCATCCATTTTCTAACATCTTCCTTGCTTTCAGAGCCGACAAGAATTTTCTTGTCCTCTTCTTCGGCTCTCCGATAAATTCAAATAGAATTTCCTCCTCAGGTCGGAAGATAACCTTTCGTTTATGGCACTCGATAGAGGCGCCGTATTTGTTCAAGAAATCCATTCCCAATATCATATCATAATCTGGCATATCAAGCACTATCAGGTCGCAGTAGAGTTCCCTATCTGCGATTCTGTTCAGTGCGGCACGTAGCATTTGGGTAGAGGGCATCACCTCACCCGAGGGTAGTGTTGTCTCATTACCCCGATTGCTACGTCCTCTAGCCATATCTATCATACCGGTGACAAATAAACTAACATAAGAATTAACACTACTTTCACTTGTTATGCAAGTATAAATCATCTCCATATAATCATTACTGTACATGAAATAAAGTAAAGCGAGGTTAGGATCTCTTACTTGGAAGCGGCAGGATGAAGCTTGATGTGTGTGTAGTGGAGGGGAAATATGCTCTGATACCAACCTTGATGTGTGTGTGTAGTGGGGAAGGCAGACCTGCTCTGATACCTTTTTATAAGGTATGGAGGATTGTAACACCCCAAAATTTTCCCATATGAAATATTATGAATTCATGAAATATTATTATTATTATGAAATTTCATGATGAGCTTGGCTTAATGGGCTTGGATGTGGATTAGTGCAAAATGTGATAAAAAGGAAAAGTAGAAGGAGGAAGCAAGGATT
>JAGFNQ010002527.1:144853-179201 GCA_024364735.1 Boesenbergia rotunda
GTCTCACAGAATTGATAGTGTCCTTATTTATCAATTCATCGACTAGGGACAATTCAATACTTCACAATTGCACATGTAGAGATAATCACTAGTTGTGGAATTCATCACAAATTCTCTCATGCTGTGAATTGTATTGTGGACATTCAGTAAATGAGTTTAAGATTCCAATCAAATACACAGACATGTATACTCAAATAGTGAAATTCATTTATTAAAATAAATGTTTACAATCATAAGGCGATTGCCTTAGGACACTTCTCTCATATTACTAACAAACTCCCACTTGGCCTAATGCAATCGCTACGGTATCCAATACCACAGGCTCTAACATGACCCTCAAACTTACTTTGAGGCAAGGCCTTAGTTAAAGGATCCGCTAAATTCCTTTCAGTGGGAATTTTCTCAATTTGTATATCATTCCTACTTATAATCTCTCTGATCAGATGATAGCGGCGAAGCACATGTTTGGATCACTGATGAGACCTTGGTTCCTTTGCTTGTGCAATAGCTCCATTGTTGTCGCAGTAAACCGGATGCTTCATCAATGGTTGGAACCACACCAAGTTTGGAGACAAACTTCTTGATCCAGACTGCTTCCGCTTCGGCCGTTTCGTGTGTAGAATCCGCTACGGTGTCTTGTTTGGAACTCTTCCAACTTATTGCGCCTCCATTCAAAGTAAATACGTATCCAGACTGAGATTTGGAGTCATCCTTATCTGTCTGGAAACTGGCATCTGTATACCCACGTATTACCATATCTCCTTCTCCATATATTAGGAACACATCCTTAGTTCTTCTTAAGTACTTAAGGATTGTCTTGACAGCCGCCCAATGATTCATTCCTGGATCAGACTGGTATCTGCTCGTGACGCTCAGAGCATACGATACATCGGGCCTAGTACATAACATAGCATACATTATAGATCTTATCGCGGATGCATAAGGAATCTTATTCATGCAAATCCTCTCATCTTCTGTGCGCGGACACGTAGACTTTGAATGGTTGATCCCATGCCTGATGGGAAGGTAACCTTTCTTGGATTCCGACATGCTAAACCTTTTTAGCACTCGGTCTATATATGTAGACTGCGAAAGACCAAGCAACCGTTTTGATCTATCTCTATAGATTCTAATCCCAAGGATATAGGTTGCTTCTCCCAGGTCTTTCATGGAGAAAGTTTTGGACAACCAAATTTTAACCGGCTGTAAGACTGATATATCGTTTCCTATAAGTAATATGTCAACGACATATAATACTAGGAATACGACTGCACTCCCACTAACCTTCTTGTACACACAAGGTTCGTCAGGATTTTGTGAGAAATCAAACTCTTTGATTGTCTCATCAAAACGGATGTTCCAACTCCTGGATGCTTGCTTTAGTCCATATATGGATCGTCGAAGCTCGCATACTTTGGTTTTTCAACCGATGTGAAACCTTCAGGTTGTATCATGTTACATCCTCAAGTAGGTTTCCATTATGGAAAGTTGTTTTCACATCCATTTGCCATATCTCATAATCATAATGAGCTGTTGTGGCCAGGAGCATCCGAATGGATTTAAGCATAGCTACTGGTGAATAGGTTTCGTCATAATCAATTCCTTGTTTCTGACGATATCCTTTTGCCACTAATCTAGCCTTAAAGGTAACAACATTACCTTCCATGTCGGTTTTCTTCTTGAAAACCCACTTGCACCCTATGGGCTTAATCCCTTCAGGTGGGTTAACCAAGTCCCATACTTGGTTTTCGTACATGGAATCCATTTCTGACTTCATGGCTTCAAGCCATTTGTCCCTTTCTGAACTTTTCAGAACATCTTCATAACTGATAGGTTCGTCATCGCTTATGAGTAACACGTCGTTCGATTCACTTATGAGAAATCCGTATCTCTCTGGAATATTGCGTGTCCTATCAGACCTACGAAGAGGTGGTGTTGTTTTAGGTTCAACTGATAGCTCATCATTATGAGTTATTGGTTGTGGGTCTAGACTAGGTGTCTCTGTAATGTCTATTGGAGTTTCTTGAACTTCATCAAGTTCAATGCCACTCCCACTGTTTTCTTGTAAAAGAAATTCTTTTCCAGAAATACAGCATGCCTTGAAACAAACACCTTTTGTTCCAAGGGATGATAGAATTGGTAACCCTTTGTTTCCTTAGGGTATCCAATAAATAGACATTTATCAGACTTAGCATCCAATTTGTCTGATACAGTCCGCTTCACATAAGCAGGACAACCCCATATCTTAAGGTGAGTTAAGTGAGGTTTCTTACTATTCCACGTCTCATATGGAGTAGTAGAGACTACCTTGGTCGGGACTCTGTTTAGCAAGTAAACAGCTGTCTTAAGTGCATAGCCCCAAAAGGATTTTGGAAGAGTTGCATGATTCATCATAGATCTAACCATGTCCATCAAGGTTCGATTGCGCCTCTCAGATACACCATTATGCTGTGGTGTATATGGCGGAGTCCATTGAGACAATATCCCATTGTCCCTAAGATAATCTTGAAACTCTTGACTTAAGTATTCACCACCCCGATCGGATCGAAGTATCTTAATACTTTTGCCAAGCTGTTTCTCTACTTCATTTCTGAACTCTTTGAATTTCTCAAAAGCTTCAGATTTGTGTTTCATCAAGAACACATACCCGAATCGTGAGTGATCATCGATAAAGGTAATGAAGTAGCTATAGCCTCCTTGTGCAAGAGTCGACATTGGTCCACATACATCAGTATGTATTAGACCAAGCAATTCTCCCACTGGATTACCTTTTCCGGAAAAGGGTAATTTGGCCATCTTGCCTTTTAAGCATGATCCGCATGTATCAAATGAACCAGGTTCAAATGATTCCAGAATTCCACATCGGTGTAATTTGGTCATACGTTTCTTACTTACATGGCCAAGACGACAATGCCACGTATAGGAGTCTATTCGATTATCTATTCGAGCACGTTTGTTGCTTACTTTGATATTGAAAAAGTCACCGGATAAATCTAACGTGTAGGTACCATTGCAAAAAAGTTCCGGTCCCATAAAGAACACCATTTAAAGTTATGTAACAACAATTGTTACTAAAAGTTAAATGATAACCCTTTTCATTCAAGCATGAAATAGATACAATATTCTTTATTAACGAAGGAACAAAATAACAATTATCCAATTCTAAGACAAGTCCAGTAGGGAGCTTTAGCAAATATGTTCCGATGGCAATAGCATCAATCTTTGCTCCATTTCCAACTCGCAAATTCGCTTCTCCCTTGACGAGTCTTCTTCTATTCCTTAGCCCTTGTATGTCATTACATATATGTGAGCTACACCCAGTATCAAGTACCCAGGTGTACGAGGAAATAGTGTGACATTCAATAACGAAGGTGCCTGAAGAGGATGGGGCATCGGATGTCTTCTTCTTCAAGGACTCAAGATAAACCTTGCAGTTTCTTCGGCAGTGGCCCTCCTTGCCACAGTGATGGCAAGTGCCTTTTGGTGCCTTTTCAATCCTTTTGTCCTTAGTTAATTTATTGGTGTCCAAAATGGAACACAAATTCAGAGAAGACATGATCGAGTGATTATCCTAGAAATACAAATTGAGCTTATGTGAGAAGAATGATAAAGAATGCATCAACATACATTAATTAAATCCTATTTATTTATCGAATTGAATAACCCTTTTTATCAATTCGGGAGATCGTAGGAACATCTCCAAATAGGTTGATATCCAACCATAGATAAGAACAACCATGGCTGTGGCCATCAAGTTATTCTTAGCTATGAAGGTAGGTAATTATACCGATTACATATCACATATATGTAACTATCACTTTATGCTATCAACTAATTGAATGTTTGCATAAATCATTGGGTTGTTAACTCATTAACAAGTATGCAACAATATACATAGCACCCAACTGCACCTCTCTTTACATCGACCTTGGCTGTGGCACAACAAATCGATGCTCCAAGCTTAAGGCTGACCCATTAATCAAGAAATAGTTTTAATATGGTTGGAGCTCATTCAACCGTTTAGTCAGGCTTGGATGTGTCCAACAACCAAAACTAAGGATTGACCTCTGACTCTAACTATATTAATCATAAACTAATTCCATGGTTTGAACATGTTGAGGTTCAAGCCGGGCATGGATGTGTCCATCAACCCAAACGAGAAACAAAATTCCGGTTCTAACCATATTAATGGAAGGTGTTGTCTTAATATTTTGTAAGGGGTTTTGGGTCTCATCCTTTCTTTTCTAAGCACATTCATGACATATAATTATGTCATGTACTAACGATTTCCTTAATAAAGTATGTACGTGACTTAATTTATCAAGTCTCATTAATTGAATTAGGAACCAGATTTCCTAATTCTAATTTCATACTTTATTCAAGGAATTGTTTTGGGAAACAATTTCCTAAATTGTCATAATCAATTTCGGAAATAATATGTTTAAGACTTTGATTTCGATAAATCAAATCTTATTAAATTAAGAGACAGATTCCCTTATTTCAACCACATATTATTTTCATAAAAATCTTATTTAAGAAAACTCTATACGAAACCATTTTCCTAATTAATTTTGGAGACAACAATATGTAAGAGCATCACCTCTTAAATCAAATAAGGAAATTATCATTTGAGAATCACCTCAAAATTTCTAAGATTTGATTACATATTTTATTTATGGGTGTATTAATTTCAACAAATTATTTTTTTTGGGTGGCTCCCCGAGGCTCAGATACCCAAAAAAAAGGAATTTGTTGTAAATCTAATTTGGTCCGCTCCCCGAGGCGTAACCAAATTAAACATGACAATTTTATTCAAAATAGGAAATTAAATTACAACAACTAACTTTAAATTGGACGGCTCCCCGAGGCTCAATCCAAAATAAAGAATTTTGTTAATAATTTAAAACCAATTCGAATTTAATTGTCAATTAATAATCCAAAAATTTGTCTAGACTTTCTTGAAAGAAAGTGTCCAAAATTGTAAGATTTCATAATAGGTTTTCAGAATAATTGTAAGTTTTTGGTACAAAGAAAACTTACATATTTCCAAAATTGGAAAATTTCTAAAATAGGAAATTTCCAAAATTGGAAAGTTTCCAAAATGGGAAGTTTTCACAATTATAATAAAATTTCAGAAACTAGGATATTTCAAACGTTTGCGAAATTCATGAGGATTTCCAAACTTTGAAATTCCTAAATCTAAAATTTATTATAATTGGAAAGTTTTCATAATTGGAAAATTTTTCCAAAATTGAGATCATGACAAAGTTTTTTGCAAAACAATTATATGATTATGTCGAACACTAACCGGCTCTGATACCACTGTTGGGACCGGGTGCATGTTGACATGGATACGGGTTCGTAATTTTTAAAAATAATTACGTGCAGCGGAAGAATTAGCATAAATAATTTCTCAAATTATTTTTAACCACATATCTAGCATGCAGCCTTATGATGTGTGGACATGATCATAAATTAAAATTTTGCAGAAAGTAAACTAATTTACTCAATACCTCGCGTAACTCGAAGTAAGGGACGAGTTCCAACCGTAGCGTCCCTTGGAAGCTCCGCCTCTATTCGCGTCCACGCCGAGTTCTCTTCGGGATGACTTCGCAAAGCCACGAGTTTTGTGCTGACGAGAACTACTAGATTCTCCAAAGGCACAACTAGAATATCAAGAGAGAGAGATGGAAACTAACCACCAAGTAACGGAATCAAGATTCCGGGGAAGGGAAGGAGGGAGTTGCGACCCACTTCTTCCTCTTCTTTGGCACCTTCTTGGTGGAGGAGGCTCACGGCAACCCTAGGCGGTGCACCGGCCCTAGGGGAGGAGAGAGGGCGCCGTCCCTAGAGAGAGAAAGGTGCGCCGGCCCTAGAGGGAGAAAGGGGCGCCGGCCTTAGAGAGAGAGAGGGAGAGAATAAGAGAGAGCTTGCTACTTTATCTCTTTATTGGAATTCAAGCCTTGCCTTGGTTCCTTTATATAGTAGCCTCTCCATCGCCAAGTCTCCCCTTTAACGGAATAAATTTTCATAAGAAATTTATCCTATAAATTTTCTTATGAATTATTCTGTTATGTTAAGTTTTATTATAACTAAATTTATAATAAAAACAAACATATCTCTCCCTTTATTATGGAATAAAATTTATAAGAAATTTATTATATAAATTTTTCTTATCATGGAAAAATCAATTCATAATTGATTTTATAAAATAAAATAAACCAATCCATGTTCATTTTAATTTCCATAAAATGAATAAATTTATTATATAAATTTTCTTATCATAAATTTCTTTATATAAATCTCTTTATATAAATTTATTTATCCATAATTTATAAAACAAATCGCGCTTGATTTATTTTATAATTTAAACCAAATAAATTGGTTTCTCTCCTTGTGGTGGCCGGCCAAACCAAAGAGGGTGGGGACCCTCTTTGGCCGGCCAAACCAAGCCGCCTCCTCGCGAATTAAACTCATTTAATACGCCCAATAAGCCTTCAAAAGACTTAGCCATTTTAAGCTTTCGATGCGCCTCTGATAAATTCAGATTCGACTTATTTCTCTTGATCGGAAAATCCAATTTTCAACTCGTTTTAAATCTCTCGGATTACTCGTTGTGTGTGTGACTAAATAGGCTTTCAATTTATGTTGGCTGTCTATAATTAACCAATTATAGAACGATCATGAGTGGCACCTAGTAGTACATCATGATCCCCAATTAATCGAAAGATCAACGGTTGACCTCAGAAATAATTCTGAAACCCTTCAGCAGCTCTAATGAATCGTGCCTCATTCCCTTCACAATCTTATACCCACTTGGTTCAGGATACGGTCTATGTGTGTCAGTCCCCACTAGGCTGACTACGTCACACCTAGCCCAAGTAATGTCTTTCTCGTACAACGGATTCTAATTACTCTCATGTCTTTCAGAGACTCATACTCTGAACATGTCATGCTCTGGCCAGAGGCTTTGAGTAACAATCCAACGAAAGGCCTTGGGTATACATCCCCTCGCAAGGAGTGGTGAATCCTTTGTAGGTTGTTCAAACATCTTCGGGCACATCGGCTTATACCCAACCATCCTGGGTCCACACCTCCTTGGAGATGCTTGCTTAAGATGTTAAAGTATAAGTCTCCATGACCAAGATGACTTGAACACCGCATGTCAAAGGAACATCGCACTTAAGCTGCAGTAAGAACTTCACTGACATGTCTATATGTAGACTACCATGTGAAGTTTTACCGCCAGTCACTCCAATGAACTAGTTCCCTTAACTAGCATTCATATTTATCTCCGGACATCCCAATGTCACCAACCAGTGAGAATCAGCTGATTAGAGAATAACCCATGCTAGTCTTAACAGAATTGATAGTGTCCTTATTTATCAATTCATCGACTAGGGACAATTTCAATACTTCACAATTACACATGTAGAGATAATCACTAGTTGTGAATTCATCACAAATTCTCTCATGCTGTGAATTGTATTGTGGACATTTAGTAAATGAGTTTAAGATCCCAATCAAATACACAGGCATGTATACTCAAATAGTGAATATTCATTTATTAAAATAAATGTTTACAATCATAAGGCGATTGCCTTAGGACACCTCTCTCATATTACTAACATATTATCCTTAAGAATTGTTGCTAGTGGGGTAAAGGCCATTATGAAAAACCTGAGAATCACAACATACACTACTTTAGAAATCGATAATAAATTGATTCCTCAAAACAATTAATTTTCGAAATTAACCAACACCCCTATACACCGAGAAATTCGTATGCCACGATGGTGTGGACGTATACGAACCCCTACATTCGTAAGAGGTTTTACCCATCGATCTTTCTATCTTGTCAACCTAACTTTTTGACAAGTAAGATCAATAGTTGGTCTCCTTCGGCTATGCAAAATAATAGCAGTGATTCCGTTGGGGAGGATACCATTATTCGCATCTAAGTGTGCACCATTACACGACACTAAGAAAATTATTTCTGATTATGTGACTTCCGATGGGGAAGTACACACGCTCTTCAATAATTTTCTATAGTCTTTTTTGACTCAGTGATTTGCAGAACAAGTCCATCTAATGTGGAGGAAGGCACTCAGAGCCGACGCGCAGACTTGTTTGCATCACTTATCTAATTGTAATGGAAGTCGTGGGACTCTTAGGGTCCCTCTCCCACTTAGTAATTTATCTCGAGGAATTTTCTAGTACAACCACACAACCAAGCACATAACCAATAACATGAAATAAAATAAAGAAAATCCAACATTTTCCAACTTTCATGGCCCCTTGGTCTCTAATGTGCCTCCAGTCGTGTCGTCACTTCGTCTGCTCCTCCCTTCCTTCTGCGCAAGCTACCTTGAGGGATCTCCGAGCTAAAATGAATAGCTAATTATTTACATCATTGATCTTATACTCCACGAAGGAGTGTACATGAAATTTAGATCAACTGTAAATAAAAAACTTGGCTAAACATGTGCCGTATTTAATTACAAAAATTAAATACCTAGCCTCGTCAACCCCGAGGATTAATTAATTACAAAAATTTGCAAATCAATCACTCAACACATATTTGGCCATGAAGTTGGAATCTCGTGCCAGCATCACAAAGTTAGCCTACGTACATCCACGCATCATCCAGCAAAATAAAATGTATGACAATGTAAAAATTAACCAATCCTAAACACACAAAGCTGGAAACCTCAGCTCTGATACCAATTGTTGGGTATGACTTGGCGGGTTTCCTCAACGAATACTTAGTCGATCCGAGAGATCTCTCCATGTCTACAGATTAAAAATTAATCTGAGTGGAAACCCGTCTCCCATCGACCGTCTCGTGCCGTATCGAACGATCCAAATTACAACTTAGCCAATTACCAAAATTGGCCTTGTAATTTGCTCGACCGTTCGACCGCGGAAAAGGTGACGAGTTAATCGCCGGCTTTTATGTTTTTGGTCGGGGTCCATTTAACAATTTATTCATTATGATATGAAATCAAAATAATAAATTATCAAACATGAAATAACGAGACATACGATCATGGCACATAATTGACATAAGGTTAAACAAAGGAGCATGGGGAATGATATACCTTTCTGATCACCTCGCAGTCTTTTACATTATGTCCTTCCCTTCGCGAATGTCGTGTGGGCGAAGATCTACTGCAAACCGAGATCACCAAAGCCTCCAAAAGAGTTTTCCTTCTCACCTTAGCCGAAACAATAAAACCCTAGGCTAGGGTTTTCAAAGCCGCCGGCCACTTCTTCCTCTCCCCTTGAGCAGCCGACCACCGGAGCTGCTCCAACGCCTCCGGACCAACAGTAGACCTAGAGAGGAAGGAGAAGGAGATGAAGAAGGAGAGAATTCTCCTTCTTCCTCACCCAACCAGCCCGCTCAACCCTTTCTCCCTCAGCCTTGCGGCGCCACCGCAAGCTTGGTTGCGACGCCTCCCACCGGCCGCTGACGCCTCCTTCACCCTCCCTGAGCAACACGCAAGGTAGAGGACTCCTCTGCCTTGCTTCCGTGAGCCTCAGGTGGAGCTTGGTGGAGGAGGGATAGAGAACCGAAGGGGAGAACCCCTTCTTCTCCTTGTCGCCGCTGAAACCCTAAGAGGGTAGGAGAGAGAGATAGAGAGGAGAGGGGCTTGGGTATCAACTCTTGGATTGATTTCTTTGGTTTCATGATCTCTATGGGTATTTATAGGGCTAAGGTAGGGACCAAGAGGAGGAGTTGGATCTTGGCCCATAATGGATCTAAACCCGATCCATTAATTAAGATTCATTCCACTAAAGGATCCTAATTGAACTTCCTCACCAACCCCCATATTTTCATATGGGCTCCACATATTACAAGTCATCCATCCCCCCGTGTTTAAGATATCGAATGCTCGTTAATTAATTAAATTACTGACAATTTAAATTAATTAACTTCTGGATCCTTGATTAGTACCACTCAACCTTATCATCGCGCCGGATCAAATCCACCTGCAGGGTTTAGCACGATGAATCTTTTGAGCTCATCAAGGGGGTATCATCATCCTGACTAACTAGGACATGGATTCCATCAATAATTAATGACACATCATATTATTAATATTATCTCCCAACTTACCGGGCCTATCGATCTAACAGTATAGCTCTCGCCAATTGGTAAATCAAAGAAATAATAATTAATAATATATGCCCGTTATTATTTCAGGATTAAGGGATCACACTCCATAATATAAAATGAGGTCCTATCCAATTATCTAGTCAGTACAAATTGGATAACGACGGGTTTTGGTCCTGCTCAATGTACTCATAGCACACTAGTGTAGTTCTATGGTCAAGACCAACCACACCTAACTACACTACAACCATCCCGATGGGTTGTCCAATTCCATCTCGTTTGTGAGCCTCTATTTATGCTAAGCAAGGAACTGATAACATGATCCTCCATGTGACACCACACACCATGTTATCTACAATGCAAAGTAATTGGACTTCGTGTATGTACCATTATAAACAAACACCTAGTGTAGTTGCGATTCGCTTTTCATAATAAAGATGCTCATATAAAGAAACTCATGTCTTTCAGTATACACATCTTACATAGGGCGCCTGACCCATGTAGGGCGCCTGATACATGTAGGGCGCCTAACCCTTGAGGGTGCCCTGAAGCCTGGGGCGCCTGTATCAACACAGGCGCCCTGGATGATCTTCCCAAGCAGATTTTTCTCCTGCATTTTCTTTCCTATCTTGCCTCCAACTCCAGGTACCTGCAAGACAACAAATACAAGAAAAATATGTAAATAATCTTTGCCTTAAAGATTGATTCTGACTTTAGATTTCACCCGAAACCCTAGGTCGAACCGACGCCAAATGTACCCTTTCCCGGGGAATATGTGCTCACTTACTCCACATTGGAGAAGTTGCGTTTGCCAATTGGAATCTTTGATTGAACTCTCACTTAGCCTCCGAGAACCCGAATCTCGAGACGTCCGACCTCGACCCATCTCTACTTCTGTTCGCGATCCCCGCTCGACTAAAGCTTTTGCCAACCGGGACCTTCAGTTGGACTTTTGCTCGGCCTTCGAGAACTTAAATCTCGAGACGTCCAACCTCGACCAGTCTCTACTTTTGTCCAACAACTCTTGCTCGGGAAAGACTCCGTTGCCCGATCCTCGACTAGGACTTACTGCTCAGTCCCCCGGACCAAGACTTCGTGCTCAGCTTCACTCACCAGGTCTTATTCCAACCTAGCTACACACTCTAGGACCCAGCTTAACTCACCAAGATTTAGTGCCCAGCTTCACTCACCAGGACTTAGTCCAACCTAGCTTCATGTAACACCCGCTTTTTTTTTTCTTTCCACACCTTACGGTGTAGCAGGAGGCGGCGTTACGCTAACATACATATAGGCATATGAACATCGTATTGCAGCGGAATAATTTAAAACTTTATACATACATGCAACTAACACTTGAGTTAAGTAGATATGTCTTAACCATCATTCCTAAACCTACTGACATGGTAACTTAGCATGTTAACATCATACGTAACATCATGATATGAACATCACATAAATCATCCATAAGCATCATAAGTAGTAAGTTATTCTTTAGGCATAACTATCATAAATATAACATGAAACTTAAGAAGACAATGCAAAACACAAGACATGTAACAAAGTATAAATATGAGAATCTTTTTCTTTTTCCTTTGCCATGTCACTGTCATACACACACTCTTGCCCCTCCTGCCGCTTTCCTTAATATCCTCTTGCTTGATCTGCGGTATAAGAAAATAAAACTATAAGCACATAGGCTTAGTAAGACCCTTTCCTACTCACCAAAACCATACATCTCATAAAATAAAACATATAACTTACTTATCATAAAGAAGTTCTTCATATAAAACCTAAGCATATAAAATACTAACATGGCATGGTTCTTGACATAAAACATAAGCATATGAAATATTTAACATGACATGGTTCTTAATATAAAACATAAGCATATGAAACATTTAACATGACATGGTTCTTAACATAAAGAATAAGCATATGAAACATTTAACATGACATGGTTCTTAACATAAAACATAAGCATATGAAACATTTAACATGACATGATTCTTAACATAAAACATAAGCATATGAAACATTTAACATGACATGGTTCTTAACATAAAACATAAGCATATGAAACATTTAACATGACATGGTTCTTAACATAAAACATAAGCATATGAAACATTTAACATGGCATGGTTCTTAACATAAAACATAAGCATATGAAACATTTAACCTGAGCATAAAATATACTTAACATGGATGCATAACATGAATGGATGCATGAGTCAAATGCATATAACCTAAGGATGCTTATTTGAAAATCATACTTATAAATACTTAAATATAATCATCACATCATGGGGGCCCTGGCTTGTACCACATACATACATCATATGCGCACATCCCTAAGTAAATACGAGGTAGCTAGTCTCGACCTACTAGGGTAAGGACAGCTGCGGTAGTCCCAAAAATCGAGGCTTTCATGAGGAGCCCATCCCTGTTGGACAGCTGCGGTAGTCCCACACCGAGGCTTACATGAGAAGCCCATCCCTTGGACCCTTACTTCGGTCCGGTACAAGCCCATTCATAAAGTAAAATAGCTTCACATGCTTCATCATTCATAGGACATTCATAGCATATTTAAAGACATAAACATGATCTTATTACATGAAGCATGGCATAAAACATACTTAGCATTTCATCATTCATAGTTAATGCATAACATCATTATGCCCTAAAGGCATGAGCATCATCATCATTCATCATCTTCATTCATAAGGTATATCATGCATACATCATTATGCCTTAGAGGCATGAACATCATTTTCATTCATCATCTTTATTCATAAAGCATGGCATACATACATAATTATGCCGTATGGCATAAACATCATCTTAGTTCATAAAGCTTGCATGATCATGGTACCTAAGGTAAGCATGCATTACATACATGGTACATATCACATAACATACATAATCATGGTATTCATCATAAAGTATGCATGGGTAGGATCCATATGAACATGATACATACTACCTAGGTTCATGGCATTCAACATAGAACATGCATAGGCCTACTTAACCATATATCTATCATAGGCGTTTAACTTAAAACATGCATTATTCTACACAAAACATGAGGCCTACTTCACAACACATGTGTTCATGGTATAGGGCTTAAAACATTCATGAATGAAACCTACTAAACATGGTATCTAACATAAGCATACAAAATCATGAAGCATAGTACATGAGGTTAGGGTTTTTGGTAACATAAAATTCATACCACATGCTTGAACATATATATACATCATAGTAAGCCATAAACAAGTATTCTTGAAACCCTAACTCATCCCAAACCCTAGTTAAGGTGCTTGGCCGAAAATGGAAAGAAGAGATATCCTATTATTCAAGCAACATGTGAGATACCCTAAGTAAGGAAAAGCCCATACATTACCTATAATGCCATAGGAAACCATTAGGACCCATAGTTGGAGCTAACCCTAATTTCTTAGCCCTAGATTGGGTCTTGGCCAAAACCCTAAAGGCCTACAAGTCCATGGAAAAATTCATATAGGTCAAAATCAACATCCAATGCAATACATACAATACCATGAGAAGCCATTAGAACCCTTGATTGGATCTAATCCCTAAGTTCTAGCCCTAAATCATGCCTTGGCCGAAACCCTAGAGGAGCAATAAGTCCATGAAACATTCATAAAATTTAGAATTAACATTCATTATATCATAGGGATTCATAGTATACATGCTTGGAGGGTTAGATCTAATCCTAACCCTAGAAATAGGGAAGTGGCCGAAACTTGTAGGGGGGTCTTAGGGTGCTACAAAAATTCCACAACTCATCATTTACTCTTTATTTATCATGAGAAAACATTAGCAAGCATACATGAGATTTTTAACATCATCCTAGACCCATAAACTTCCTTGCCCGAAAGTTGTAGGGACCCTAGTGCATGATTTTCTCAACATAGAGCCCAACAAAACCTTAAATCATGAAAGATAACATCAAAACTATTATACCATAGGTGAGGGAGTCTTACCCTTGTTATCTTGGTTTTAGACCTTAAATAGAGAAGAGGATGAAGACTTTCTTGACCTTAGATCACCCCTAGTCCTTGTAGCCTTGTAGGAAGCCCTTGGATCTTGAAGAAGAAGTCTTCTTGTGAAGCTTTTCCAAGGGGAAAACCCCTTGTGGGTTTTGGCTAGAAGGAGGAAGGAGAGGGAGAGGAAGAGCCTTGGTGGATGAAGAAAAGAGAAAACAATAACTCAAGTGTCTTTTCCCTTCTCATCTACTCCTTTTATACTAGGTGTAGGGGCAAGTGAAGAGGCATGGTGTCTCCTCTCATGGTGACTCTTCACTTCCCTTAGCCTCAACTAAAATCCTCTTCCTTTTCAACTAGCACTCCCTTGCTAGGTGAATTGGTTAGTACATGCATGATGAGACTCTAGGTCCAAGGTTCAATCCTTGGCGCATGCACTTTATTTTTATTCCTTTTTCTTTTATTTTTGGCAAGGCACACATAAGGCCCACCAAGAGTCATGCTAATCTTCCTAATTGAAACCCATTTCCATTTATGTTAAATTCTACCTAAGCTCCACTAATAACCATGGTACTAGAAGAGTCCATGTAAGGTCCCTTAGTACTTAGCTTTTAATCCATATAAGGAATAATGCTAAGGTTCATACTATTATTCCTATATTACTCACGAATCCATATATGCATGATCAATATTTTCAAGAAAAATATTGAAAGGATTTTACGGGTCGTTACACTTCACTCGCTAGGACTCGGCTTCACTCATCAGGATTTCTTCAATCAGAATCACTTCTTTGCTAGTCATCATAATCCTGACTAGACTTCCTCAATCTTTAGATAAATGTAATTCCAAACCTCAAGTCTGGTTTGGTTTGATCCCTTGGACAAACTGACCAACCTGGGTTTTGGTTCACTCTGCCAAACATCATATCTTGATTGGCTAACCCTTTGTCACCCTAATCTAATCTAGGTTTACCCTACCAAACATAAGGTCTTGTTTGGTTTAACCCTTCATCACTTTGACTAACCCTTACCTTGTCTAACATATATTACTAACTTAAGTATATTGTTAAACATCGAAACACTAGAGGAAGACATCACTGATGCATCTTGCACCAACAATCTCTCCCTTTTTGATGTTTGACAATATCTTAAGTTAAGTTAGGTCTAAGGGTTAAATCTAAGTTTAATCCTTGGAAGAAATCGAAAAAAATCTAACTTAAGCTCCTCTCTCCCCCTTTGTCACACATCAAAAAATTATGAAACAAAACTTGCACCAACAATGAAAATTTTTGAAACGAATATAACATAAGTGTTTCTCCTAATTTTGAAAAATGGTTAAGATTTTAAGAAAATGATTTCCAAAAAAAATTCTTTCCCCCTTTTAGTTAAAAAAAATTAAGTATATGTTTAGAAAAATATTAAAAACAACTAAGTACTTTTTAACATTATTGTACCGAAAAGATTGAATTGCCCTAAGTTTGACACAATCCTAGGAATCTTATTGACTACAAGAAAATTTCTATGTGCCTTAGGGATTTTTCATAAAGCCTTAGGGATTATTCATAAATAAACATTTTCAATGTATTTAGGTTTTGAAAAATCATATGTTTCTTAATTTGGTTTCTTTTCCATTCTGACACAATCCTAAGAAACCTTGTTAACTAGAAGGAAAATTTTCCTAAGTGTCTTAGAAAATTTTCCAAATTCAAGTAAAAAAAACTATTTTAGGAATATTCCAAAAGTTAAAAGATTTTTGAAATATGTTTTGAAATATAGTATTTTCAACCATATTTAAAATCCAAAAAGATTTTCAACATGAGTTTTAAAAATTATGTTTTCAAATGATTTTGAAAAGATAGTGTATGAAAACATAATAATTTTGAAAATTTTAATAGTTCTTTTAATTTGACCTCCCCCTAAACTTGACACAGTCCTAGGAAGCTTGTTGACTACAAGTGATTTTTCTCTGAGTCTTAGGGTTTGATTCAAACGAAACGAATTATCTAGTAGTTTTTCAAAAAGTAGTCAGAAAATGGAATCAATTTCTTTTGAGTAGGACTCCTCCTAAAACTGACACAATCTTAGGAATCCTTGAAGATCACAAAGGATATTTCCTATGTGTCTTTAGAGTTCATCCAAATCAAAAGAGCAATTAGCACATTTTTGAAATACATTTGGAAATAATATTATAGTTTTCACAAAAATAATTTTTGAAAAATATTTTGAGTGACATAATAAGTTTTTGAAAAATATTTTTCAAAGTGCATGTTGAAAGAAATAATAATTTTTTAAAGCACAAACCATTTTGAAAAGATATAAATTTTTGAAAAGAGTAATTTTTGAAAAATAATTTTTTTAAAAGAACAAACAAAACTCCCACTGCACCTGACAACTTCTGGCTACCCTTGTTAACTACAAGGACCTCTACCTAAGGGTCTTAAGGGACTTTAGTGTTGACCTAAAAGGTTTGTGTCTATGTGTGTAGGTCAAATAATTTTCGAAAAGATATATAAATTTTTGAAAAATTATTTTATAGATAAGTAATCAGGCAAGCATGAAATTGATAAAAACATTATTATGTTTTAACATTATTTTGAAAATAGATTTTAAAAAATATCCTAAAGGTTTTGAAATATTTTGAAAAATATTTATCAATTTATTAGTCCTTATCATCTCACCCATTCTAAGTGTCGCAATACAAGCAAGCACGGTTGCCTTATGTGTGTTTTGTGAAATGCTTGAATAATTTTTCTCAATTTAATTTATAGATTGATTGACCTTGAGTTAGATTTGAGTTTAATCAACTAGTAGCTTAAAAGTATTTTTCAATAATTGACTTCCAGGACTTGGCGAGGCATAGAGGCATTCTTTGGCCGTAGCCTTACTGGATCATCAACCCTTTCCTTAGACAAAGCCTTTTAAAGAAAAAAAAATGCTTTTAATTTACTTTTTGAAAAACTCTGGTCTAACTAGTCTAGGATGTGGCGAGGTAGCTTCGACTAGTTTCCTAACGTACTATCATCTCGCCCCATCCTGGTACTAGGTTAGGTAAGTGTCAAACTATCTATTTTCCTATCTATCCGTTCTAAGTTAAGTAGGAAAAGTAAACTAACATGTATGACATGGCAGATATATATAAGAAAAATAAGCGAATGCAAGTACATGCCATTTATGCATGAGTCAAAAAAGTCAAAACATTTTATTAGGTTTCTATAATGTATCAAATTCTCGATTTGATACATACCGTGTGAATTCGCGAATATGCCAACCCACTTTGACATATTTATTGTTATTTAGTTGGATGTTTCGATTGGTTAGGATTTTATTTAATTTCATATCTGAAGGTAATCAATTAGAATTTTAGTTCGTGGATTGAATTTGAATTAAGGATTGAATTGTTAAATAATTTAAGATTTTATGTAAATTAAAAATAGGTGTTAATTAAAGTTTAAGTTGTACAAATTAATTAATGTTGTAGAATTTGTTAAAGTTGAAATTATTGAGGATTAATTTAAGTTTGAAATTATTAATGATTAATTAAAGTTTAAATTATTAAGAATTAATTAAGGTTTAAATTATTTAATAATTAATTAAGGTTTAATTACATAAGAATTAATTAAGGTTTACTTATTTAAGAATTACTTAAGGATTAATAATTAATTTAAGTTGTTAAGAATTAATTAGGATTTAGGTTATTTGAATTTAAGATTTAATTTGAATTTAAGTTATTAAGATTTAATTTGATTTTAGGTTGTTAGGAATTAGGGTTTAAGATTTCAGGGTTAAATAGTAATTGTGGGTCTAATTGTATCATTTCCATTAATTCAAAAAATTCTGATTCCTTAACGTTTTCTTTTGTTTTTAAGCTTTCAAATTTATTTAATACTTCTGTCTTGTTTGAATTTTTATAAGACTTGTTAATTATATCCTTAATTTTGTTGAATTCATCTTCATCTTCAGAATCATATTCTTCATCTTCATTTTCAGAGTTATTTTCAGAATTATTAATTAAAATTGGATCATTATCTTCAAAATAGGTAGAATAGTTTTGAGGATTACTAATTAATGTTATGTGATTGTTATCTTCAAAATTGGTAGAATTATTAATTAATGTTGCATAATTATCTTGAGCATTATCATAATTATTTTCAGAATTAATAGTTAAGGGTTGACAATTATTTTCAGAAATATTTAGATTATTAGTGGAAATATTAATTAGAGTTTGAGTTGTATTTTCTGAAATATTATCTTGAGAATAACTAATTAAAATTTGATTAATATTATCAGAAATATCTAAGGATTTGTGTGAAATAATCTCAGAATTAATTCTTATTATTGCATCATTAAGTGAAGAAATTACAGAATTAATATTTATGATTTTAAGATTATTTAAATTATCATTATTTAAATTATCATGCAATATTTTTAATTTCTCATGTAAATTAACAACAGGAAAATCTAAATTACCAGAAAAGTTTTATAATTGTGCAGGAATTTGAAAATAATTATTGCGAAAATAAAATTTCTATACCTCCTTTTGCTTTGTTTGTTAGGATGTATACTAAAAGTCTTGCCTTTTCTGTATGGTCATCCATATTTAGAAAGAGAATCACAATAACACTGATGCGTATTTATATTAGTATATGCATATAAGTCCAATACCTTGCATTATAGATAACATGGTGTGTGGTGACGCACAGAAGATCATGTTATCAATCCCTTGCATAGTATAAGTAGAGGCTCACAACCGAGATGGAGTTGGACAAGCCATCGGGATGGTTGTAGTGTAATTAGGTGTGGTTTGTCTTGACCATAGAATTACACTAGTGTCCTTTGTGTGTATTGAGCAGGACCAAACCCATAGGTCATCCAATTTGCACTCACTTAATAATTGGATTAGACCTCGGATTATTATGGAGTACAATCCCTAAATCCCGATATAATAACGGGCACTTATAGTTAATATTTATTTCTTTGATTTACCAATGGGCGAGATTTATTCTGCTAAATTGTTAGGCCCGTTAAGTTGGGAAATAATATTAATTATATGGTGTATCGTTGATTATTGATAGAATCCGTATCCTGGTGAGTCGGGATGTTGATTCCCCTTGATGAGCTCATAAGGTTCATCTTGTTAAACCATGTAGGTGGATTTGATCCAACATGATGATAAGGTTGAGTGGTACTAGTCGATGGGCATTCGATATCTTAAAACGGGGGGGGGGGGGGGGGGGGGGGATGGATGTGCTCATAATAGGTGGAGCCCATATGAAAATATGGGTGTTGGTGAGGAAGTTCAATGGAGATCCTTTAGTGGAATGGATCTTCATTAATGGATTGATTTTAGATCCATTAGTGGGCCAAGACCCAAATCCTCCTCTTGGTCCCTACTTTAGCCCTAAATATACCCCATGTGATCATGAAACCAAGGATAATCCAAGAGATCACCACATCATAGGCTTTTCTCTCTTCTCTCTCTTTTCTCTCTCCTAGGGCGCAGCAATAAGAGGGAGTTCTTCTCCTCATGTTTTTTTTTCTTTCTCCCTTCTTCTTCACCATGAGTGCTCGATGACCACAGATACAAGGAGAGGATTGATCCTCCTTGGGTGGCTCGGCAAGAAGTGGGAGAAAGGAGGCTCGCCGGAGGATGAGTAGCCATCTTCTCCTTAAGTTCCGGCGGCGGCGCAAGTGAGGAGGAATGGGAGAAGTTCCGGCAGGTTGGGTTGAGAAGGAGGCTTCTTCTCTCCTTTATCATCTTCATCATCTTCCTCTGCAGTCCCTACTTGTGGCTGGCAGGCTTGGGAAGCCCTTGGTGGCCGGCGGGGGCAAGCATGAGGGAGAGGAGGGCCGGCGGTTGCAAACCCTAGGTCTAGGGTTTTGCCAAGTGAGAAGAAGCGATCTTTTGGTACCCCTTGGTGATCTCGGTTCTCGGTAGCTCGTCGCCCACACGACGTCCGGGAGGGGAGGGACATAAGGTAGAAGGCTACGAGGTAAAGGAAGGTATAATTCTCTTCCTTGGCTCCTTTGTTTTAGTCTCGTCATTTCATGTTGATATTAATTAATTATTATCGTGTTGATTATTTGTTAATCATGTTTAATAATTAATTAATTGGACCCCGATAATAAACACAAAAACCGGCGATTCACTCATCGGCTTTTCCGCGGTCAAATGGTTAGGCAAATTACAAGGCTCGATCTTTTAGATTGACCAAGTTGTATTTTGAACCGTTCGATACGATGATGAGATAGTCGTTGGGAGACGGGTCTGCATTCGGATTTTTTTTTTAATCCGTAGACATGCAGAGGTCTCTCAAGGACGACCAAGTATTCGCTTAGGAAACCTGCCAAGCCTTACCCATTAGCGCCGGTGCAAAGGAAGGAAGAAGAGAAGCTTTTCTCCTCTTTTCCTTTGGGAGTGGGACTTCAACAAGGAGGGCAACACTTGGTTGTGTTCGGCGCACAAGAGAGGAGGAGGAGAAGTTGCCGGTGGTAACCACAATTGGGTGGTTTCTGGCGCCGGCGGCAGGAAGGAGAAAGAGTTGAAGAAGTTGCATTATCTTCTTCTTCTTCTTCCCTTTCTGTTCATATTCTTTCCTGTCTTCTTCTTCCTGGTTGTATGCAACAGAGCAGGAGGTGTAAGATGTCTATACTGAAAGACTTGCCTCTTTTATATATATGATCATCATTATTTACAAAAGAGAATTACAACAACACTAGGTGCTTGTTTATATTAGTACATGCATGAAAGTCCTTTACTACGCACTGTAGATGTAACGCCCGCCCTTCTCACACTAGGGCGGGGTTACGCGAACATAATTTTCGTTTTAGCGGAAGCGTTTGAAACTTGAAACTTGAACATGATACATGTATAATCTTGTACTTGAACATGTAAGCATGAAACCTTTTAAACATCTTAGACATTGAGGAGAGCATGCTAGGTACCTTTACATTCTTACTTGCATAATAGAAGTATGCCACATAGCCATTTCTTAAGACAGAGTAGTAAGTATGAGGAAGGATAACATAATACTAAAGTTCTTTAGCAAGTCTTAACTAAGTACTTAGCATATGAGCGAGAGTGAGCATGAAATATCCATATGAGTCTAAATATCAGTAAGTAGCAACTTAGTAAGTATGTTTCAACATTTAACATGCAAAACTCAGCATATGCATAAACTAAACAAAACATGAGTAGATCTTCTTCCACCATGCCACCACCACACACATCTTTGCCCCTCCTGCTGCTCCCTTTAGTTTAGCCATTCCTTACCCTTTTCTGCAGTACAAGGGAAACATGGAAACTATAAGCATATAGCTTAGTAAGATCCCTTCCTACTCACAAAATCATACGTTCCATCAAGTACACATCATAATAGTGCATAGCATTAAAACACTTAACTTAACATAGCACAAGGGAGCATATGTACTTATCATAAGAAGCATACTTGAACTTAACATAATTCACCTTTATAGCATAATAGTCATATAGTCATGACAAAAATGCGAATACAAGATGCACTTTTGAAAAGCATGCATAGGATGAGTACATGCATATGCTTTTCTTAAAATCATACATATAGGTACTTAAACATACATCTATCATCATTTGGGGGATCCCGGCTTGTACCACTTACATACATACATAATGCGCGCATCCCTAATAGGCCGAGGTAGCTAGTCTATAACCTACTAGGGAAACTAGGTCCGTTCATAGTCCGTCGACATAGGGGCGTCTCTGGAGCCCATCCCCTTACTAGGTCCGTTCATAGTCCGTCGACCTAGGGGCGTCTCGGGAGTCCATCCCCTTACTAGGTCCGTTCATAGTCCGTCGACCTAGGGGCTGCATCCGGAGCCCACCCGTGGACCTTGCTAGGATTCAGTACAAGCCATACATAGTAAAATAGCATACATGGATTTTATCATATCATAAGCATAGCACATTCTTGTTTCTTACTAGGTCCGTTCATAGTCCGTCGACCTAGGGTTTGCATAGCACATTCTTATCATATCATAAGCATATCATCATAACCTATCACATCATTGTCATATCATCAGCATGACAAGCCTCTTATCTTATCATGAATAGTACTCTTAGTCCCGACTTACAGGAAGCATCTCTTAGGCATTTCATCATACATAAGCCATGCATAACATAAGGGTGCTTAAAGAGCTTAAACATAGACATGTACATCATGATTCTTAGAGCATGAAAAAGCATGGGAGAAGACATGTTATCACCTATACTACTCATAGCATATCATGAGCATCCTTGGCGTGCCTAATTGGGGTTGTAGCTTCCCCCTTAGCCCAAATTCTTATTTAATCAGAAAATTCCAGCATATAAACTCTAAGTTTAGAGCATGATAACCCATGAAAAACATTACACTAACATCATACATTAAGGTAGGCATCATAGAGGAGACATTAGAAGGTATGTTGGGGTTGTTACCCCTTCTTAAGTCCTACTTATCATTCTTTACAGAAAATTCCAGCATACATACCTTAGTTTCCAAGCATGTTAAAATCATGAATAAATATCATATTAACATAATTAAGTGCATAGCATGTCATGGAGATCATTCATAAGCATAGTTGGGAAATATTACATGCAACCTCATCATACAATGTAATGTATGTTATAGGGAAGGACATTTGCATGCTTATGGGGAGTTTTGGACATTACAAGTCCAAGAGTGTTATCTTAGCCGAAATTCACATGAACCATATCCTAGGATTTTTTTGACAACATAATACCATGAATAACACCATATTTACATCACATATCATCTTATATATCATAGGGAGGGTCATCATCAAGCATACTAGGAGTTTAAACCTCTCTAAGCCCTAAAAGAGGTCCTTGGCCGAAAATTCCAGCAAGCCTACTCCAGGTTTTAGGGAGCTTAAAGACAAGGAAAACATTATATTATCATCATAAATTTAGTCACACATCATAAGGGAAAAACATATGCAAGTATAGGAGTAGTTTAAACCCTCGAAAGCCCTAAAAACCTTCTTGGCCGAAAACATCAAGAGCTTCATCCTATGTTTAAACCATTTTAGGCACTCGAAACTATTGTAATGCAGGTGAGGGGATTACTTACATCCTCTCGCTTGAATCTCCACCAAGAAGTCCTTGAAGAGGAGGAGAGGAGAGCCCTTCTTGCGCTTCTTTTCCATAGCCTTGCTTTAGTAGAAGGTAGTCTCTCTATAGGGCCCTCTTGGGAGTTTTTCTTATGGAGGAAACCTAGGGTTGGAGTTTCGAAAATTTGAGAAGGGGAGGGGAGAGTTTTCGATTTTGAAGAGGGAAGAGTGAGGAAGAAGAAGAGAGGAAGTTATCCCAACTTTCCTTCACTTATTTATACTTCTCTCATGAAGAGACATGTCTCTTCACTTCCCTAGCTTTAACAAGCATGTTTCTTATTCTCTCAACATGAAACATGGCTTGGTGTGTTGGTTATGACATGATTAGTATAACTAGGAGGTTCAAGGTTCAATCCTTGCTTCCTCCTTTCTACCTCTTCTTTTTATCACATTTTGCACTAATCCATATCAAAGCCCATCATGAAATTTCATAATAATGATAATGTTTCATGAATTCATAATATTTCATATGGGAAAATTTTGGGGTGTTACAATCCTCCATACCTTATAAAAAGTTCGTCCCGAACTTATAAATAATTCCGGATACTTTAATCGTATTGCCTCCTCTTGTTCCCACGTGGCTTCTTTGAATTGTTCGTTCCGCCACAGAACCTTTACTAAGGGTACTTCCTTGTTCCTTAGCTTTTTGACTTCCCGGTCTAAGATCTGTATAGGTCGGCGTTCGGAACTTAAGTTCTCTTGATCTTGTACTAGTTGGGGCTCTATCATCTGATTCACATCAGAGGTACATTTCCTGAGCATTGATACATGGAAGACATTGTGGATAGCCGACATTTCTGGCGGCAACTCCAGTTCGTAGGCCACTTTGCCTACCCGTCTCAGAATCTGATACGGTCCCACATATCTCGGACTCAGCTCCCCTTTCTTCCCGAATCTCATTACCCCTTTCATAGGGGCCACTTTCAAGAATACTGAATCCCCAACCTCAAACTCTAATGGTCTGCGTCGCTTGTCAGCGTAGCTTTTTTGCCGACTCTGAGCAGTCTCTATCCTCTGGCGGATATTCTTTATAGCCTGAGTGATTTCGTCTATAATATCCGTCTGGAGTCCCATCTCCTTCTTTTCACCACTCTCAAGCCAGCATATAGGAGATGTGCATTTCCTTCCGTATAGTGCTTCGTACGGTGCCATCCCGATAGTAGCCTGATAACTATTGTTATACGCAAACTCTGCCAGGCTCAGGTATCGACACCAGCTTCCCTTGAAATCCAAGGCACAAGCTTGTAACATGTCCTCTAATATCTGGTTTACTCTTTCAGTTTGCCCGTTAGTCTGGGGGTGAAAGGCAGTACTGAATTTCAGCTTCGTGCCAAGAGCCTTCTGCACGTGTCCCCAAAAATCTGAAGTAAATCGACCATCCCTATCAGAGATAATGGTCTTGGGAACCCCGTGTAGTCGGACAATTTCCTTGACGTACAGTTGAGCTAGCTGCTCTACTGAGTGGGTCATCCTGATAGCCAGAAAATGGGCAGACTTGGTGAGTCTGTCCACAATAACCCATATACCATCATATCCATTCGTCGTTCTAGGCAGCCCAGCGATGAAATCCATAGAGATGTCTTCCCATTTCCACTCGGGAATTGATAGAGGTTGCAGAACTCCCCCAGGCCTTTGGTGTTCTGCTTTGACCCTCTGGCAGGTCAAACACATACTGATATAGTGGGCTACATCTCGCATCATACCGGACCACCAAAACTTGCTCTTCAGATCTTGATACATCTTGGTAGACCCAGGATGCATCGCATAAGGTGTTCCGTGAGCTTCCTATAGGATTCTTGTCCGTAAGTCGGAGTCGTCGGGAACACATAATCGATCCCGGAGATATAAGACTCCGCTGTCTGAAATCCGAAATCCATCGTCCTTGCCTTTGAGAGCCTCTTGCTTGATTCTCTGAAGACTCGGATCATGATTCTGCTTTTCCAGAATATCATCGAATAATGTCGGCGCAATCATCAGGGTGGACAACTGTCCTGATATGATTTCAATCCCGTAATTCATAATTTCTTCCCCTAAGGGTTGTGACAAAGCCGACAAAGACATTAAAGCAGCACATGATTTCCTACTGAGAGCATCGGCCACCTTGTTGGCTTTTCCCGGATGGTACAGGATCTCACAATAATAATCCTTGACCAATTCGAGTCATCTGCGCTGTCTCATATTCAGATCTTTCTAGGTGAAGAAATACCGCAGACTCTGGTGGTCTGTATAAACTTTACACTGAGTTCCATATAGATAGTGCCTCCATATTTTCAGTGCAAAGACCATCGCTGCTAACTCTAAGTCATGGGTAGGATAGTTTCTTTCATGTTCCTTCAGTTGCCTAGAGGCATAGGCAATTACCTTCCCATTTTGCATAAGTACAGCTCCGAGTCCCAGTTTTGATGCGTCACTGTACATATCGAAACCCATATCGCTCTCTGGAAGAGTCAATATTGGAGCGCTAGTCAGCCTCCTTTTCAGCTAAGTAAAGCTCTTCTCACATTCCTCGATCCATACATATTTCTTGTCTTTCTTTGTAAGAGCTGTCATAGGGGCTGCAATTCGAGAGAAGTTCTCTACGAATTTTCTGTAATAGCCTGCTAGCCCGAGGAAACTTCGAATTTCACTAGCATTCTTGGTTCTAGTCCAGTTACTCACCGCTTCGATTTTAATTGGGTCCACCATTACTCCTTCCTTGGAGATAACATGTCCCAAGAATGATACTTGATCGAGCCAGAACTCGCATTTGGAAAATTTAGCATACAGTTGTTCCTTCTGAAGAATCTGTAGTACTATACTCAGGTGCTCAGCATGTTCTTCGGGAGTTCTCGAATACATAAGGATATCGTCGATAAAGACGATCACAAATCTGTCGAGGAATGCCGAGAATACCCGATTTATTAAATCCATAAACATAGCTGGCGCATTGGTAACTCCAAATGGCATAACTACGAACTCATAATGTCCGTATCTGGTTCGAAAAGCCGTCTTCGGTATATCCTCCTTTTTAACTCTAACTTGGTGATAACCAGATCTCAGGTCAATCTTAGAGAATACTGTGGCACCCATCAATTGATCGAACAGGTCATCTATCCTGGGTAGAGGGTACCTGTTCTTGATAGTCACGTTGTTCAGCGCCCGATAGTCGATACACATTCGCATCGACCCATCCTTCTTTTTCACGAACAGTATGGGAGCTCCCCAGGGGGAATGACTAGGGCGGATGAGTCCCTTGTCAAGAAGATCTTGTAACTGTCCCTGTAATTCCTTTAATTCCATCGGCGCCATACGGTACGGTGCCTTAGAAATGGGGTTAGTACCAGGAACCCACTCAATTGCAAATTCTATATCTCTTTCAGGTGCTAACCCTGGTAAGTCATCGGGAAATACCTCTGGGTAATTGCATACGACTTTGACGTCTTCTAGCTTCGAGCCCTCTGTAGGACTGGTATCAACCACATGAGCTAGAAATCTAGTGCATCCCTTTTCTAACATCTTTCTTGCTTTCAGAGCCGACAAGAATTTGCTTGTCCTCTTCTTCGGCTCTCCGATAAATTCGAATAGAATTTCTGCCTCAGGTCGGAAGATATGTAACGACCCAAAAATTCTCTTAATATTTTCTTAAAATATTGAGCATGGCTAGATAATTTTCCGAGGGGGCTAGAGATAATTATGTAAAATTTGGCCTAGAAATCCATGTTTTCTCATTTAAATTGAGAAAAACTAGGTACTAATGAGCTTTAAATGGGCTCCAAAAATGGGTATTAATTAGGTAAAATTAATATAAATATAAAAGAATTTTATTTAGGAATATTAGCATAATTATGGGGGATTTTAGGGGATTTTCAAAATTTAGGAAAAATAAAAATAATAAAATAAATGAAATAAAAAAATAAAATAAAAATAAAGATGCATGAGCCAAGGATTGAACCTTGGACCTCTTGGACAAGCATGCATGCTTTAACCAACTCACCTAGCAAGTGATTGTTGGGAGGAAATGAAGTGGATATTGGTTAAAGCATAGAAGAAGATGAAGGGTCATGGAGAGACTCTTCATTTACCTCCTTAATGGGCTATTAAAGGGGGGTTTTGGGAGTTACCTCTTCTTCCCATTACTTGCATTTTCGAAACTCTTCCTCCCCTCATTCTTGCCGAGCACCAAGAAGAGGTTTCCCCTTGGAAAAACTCCACATCTCCAAGATCTAGGTTCCTTCCAAGACAACAAGGGCAAGGAGGGATCAAGGGTCAAGAGTTCTACAAGTTCTTTCTCTTTTAAGGTCTAAAAATCAAGAAATCCCAAGGTAAGACTCCCTCACCTGTGGTATAATAGTTCCTTATGATTTTCATGATTTTTAGTATGATATAGTGGTTGGTTTTTGGATTTGATGTTGAAAGGGAAGAAAACCAAGAACCTTATGCTTAAGGGTTTCGGCCACCATGATTCTAAGATCTATAATTATGCTAAAAATCTGTATAATGCTATTTAATGTTCCCTTATGGTGTTTAGAGGTTAAATATAATTTTTAAGAATTTTTGGGGTACCCTAGAGGCCCTCTATGTTTCGGCCAACCCCAAGGACCCAAGGGTTAGGGTTGAGTCTTTAACTTCAAGCATATGTTTTATGTGTTGCCATGATATAAGGGTGATAGAAGATTATTATGTGAATTTTCAGATGGCCTAGGGACTCTACAAGTTTCGGCCAAGAAGGGTTACTAGGGTAAAAGATAAGATTTATTTCAAGTAAGGGCTCTAATGGCTCTATGGTAAGTTGTGATTAGGGTTTCATGATTTATTGGGGATTTTAATGGAATTTTTTCATACTCCCCATGGCCTTATAAGTTTCAGCCAGCCCTATGAAAGTGGCCTAAAGGTTAGGGTTAACCCTAATCATGAGCCCAATGACTTCCTAGGGTCTCATAAATGATGTATGGTGGTTCCTTTACCTTATGCTATATGACATGTTTATGGAATGGATGGAACTCCACCTTGAAGTTTCGGCAAAGCCTTGGATCTAGGGTTTGGGGTGGAGTTAGGGTTCAATGAATGATGGTACATGTTTACCATAAAGTATTTATATGTATAGGATCAAGTATGTGGTAGAAATCATGTTAACCATAACCCTAATGTTTAAGCGTCATGTTTTATGCTTCTATGTTTATGTTTATGATTGGATGCCATGTTTAATAGGGTTATCATGAATGTTTATGTTTTAGGCCATGTATTTGAATGGTAGGTAGAATGTTATGGAAATCCTACCTATGCATGCTTAGGTGATGTAGAGAACCATGCTAAGTTATATGCTCATGATATGTTAAGAACCATGCTAAGTTATTGTGTATGTTTATGATATGAATGATGCCACGATAAGTATGATAGGTTTATGTTTATGATATGAATGATGCCATGATAAGTATGATAGGTTTATGTTTATGATATGAATGATGCCATGATAAGTATGATAGGTTTATGTTTATGATATGAATGATGCCATGATAAGTATGATAGGTTTATGTTCATGATATGAATGATGCCATGATAAGTATGATAGGGTTATGTTCACGATAAGAATGATGCTATGATAAGTATGTTATGTTAGGTTCATGATAAGAACGATGCCATGATAAGTATGTTATGTGTATGTTCATGATAAGAATGATGCATGCCATATTGTAAGAATAAAGATGCATGTCATGCTTATGAAAGAAGATGCATACCATGTTTATGAATGAAGATAATGCTCATGCCTTACAGGCATCATGATGTTATGCAATAAGAATGAATAATGAAAGGACAAGCATGTGTTAAGTCATGCTTTATGTAACATGGTTATGCTATGAATGTATGATGAATGATGACACATGAAAAGTATTTTACTTTATGTATGGGCTTGTACCGGACCGAAGTATGGGTCCAAGGGATGGGTACCTTAAGAACGCCCCGGTTTTGGACTACCGAAGCTGTCCACGGTTCTGGCACTACCGGAGCTGTGCAACAGGGATGGGCACCTTAAGAACGCCTCGGTTCGGGGACTACCGACTATGTTGTCCTTACCCTAGTAGGTTGGGGCTCGCGACCTCGGACTTGCTAGGGATGCGCGCTATGATGTATGTATATGGTACAAGCCGGGGACCCCAAATGATGTTATGATGATTATGTTAAGCAATTTAAAAGTATGTTTTAAAAGTTACGCATCCCTTATGTATATGCATTCCACTCATGCATCCATGCATGTTACGCATTATGCTAAGATGATAAGATTTTATGCTTACGTTTCATGTAAGAAGTATGCATGAGAATGAATGATCTATGCCATGATTATGTTAGGAAGATGTTCATATGCTATGATAGGTATTATGCCATGAATTATGTCATGCTTAGAATGTTCACTATGTTTATGATTTATGCTATGATAGGTATTATGCCATGCTTAGAATGTTCACTATGTTTATGATTTATGCCATGAATTATGCCATGCTTAGAATGTTCACTATGTTTATGATTTATGCCATGAATTATGCCATGCTTAGAATGTTCACTATGTTTATGATTTATGCCATGAATTATGCCATGTTTAGAATGTCTACTATGTTTATGTTCATGTCATGCTATGTATACGATACGTGATGTAAGATGTTATGTTCTAAGTAGAGCACCAAGTATGTTAATGTTTTATGTGCTCATTACGAGATGATGAATGATGAATGGTTTTGTGAGTAGGAAAGAGTCTTACTAAGCCTGTGTGCTTATAGTCTTATTTCCTTATACCGCAGATCATTCAAGGGGACAATGAAGGAAGCAGCAGGAGGGCAAAAACGCATGTGTGTAGTAGTGACTTGGCCCAGGAAACTCTATGTTTACTGTTTATGCTAGAACCGCACCTTGGTTACTTATATGCCTGAATAATGACCTATGGAACCTTATAATATGACGTTACGTATGACATGATATGATATGATGCTTAAGTTCAATGTTAATATGCTAAGGTTCCTATGTCATTAAGTTAAGAATGGTAACCGGGCATGTATAAGTTAAAGTTATTCCGCTGCCTTATGATGTCTACATGCCCTAAGCATGTTAACGTAATGCCGCTTATTGAAAAAAAAAGCGGGCGTTACAAGATAACTCTTCGTTTACGGCACTCAATAGAGGCGCCATATTTGTTCAAGAAATCCATGCCCAATATCACATCATAATCTGACATATCAAGCACTATCAGATCGCAGTAGAGTTCCCTATCTGCGATTCTGATTGGTGCAGCATGTAGCATTTGGGTAGAGGGCATCACCTCACCCGAGGGCAGTGTTGTTAGAAATTTGCAGTCTAAATCTTGCAGTGACATATCATTTCTTTTGGCATATTGCATATTAAAGAATTCCTCCAGAAATTCGCACTTGAAGTCCTTCCACTTCATCTGGTCCACTGACCTTTTAGCTTTTACCCGTTCCCACCACATCCTGGCGTCGCCAGTGAGGCAGAACGAGACACATTTAATTTTCTCATGCTCGGGCCAGTCTAATAATTCCATTGCGCTCTCAACTGCCTTGAGCCAGGCCTGGGCGTCCCAGGGCTCACAGGTGCTCGAGAACTTTTCTGGATTCAGTCTCTGCCACTGAATCAGATAGGCCTCCTGTCGGACTCCTCGGACCGGAGTGTCCGGGGGTGCCTGTGCAGTTGGAGGCTCAGTAGGCATCACATTTAGTCTTCCCTGCGGGGTTGTAGTGTTCCCATGCTGGGTCATCAGAGTATTTATGATCTGCTGCTGTTCAGTGACCTGACGCTGCAGATCTGTGATTACTTGCATCATATTAGGTGGGGGTGCTGTCTCATTACCCCGATTGCTACGTCTTCTAGCCATATCTATCGTACAGGTGATAAATAAACTAATGTGAGAAGTAATACTACTTTCATTAGTTATGTAAGCATAAATCACCTTTATACATATCATTACTGTACATGAAATAAAGTAAAACGAGGTTAGGATCTCTTACATGGAAGCGGCAGGATGAAGCTTTGATGTGTGTGTGTAGTGGGGAAGGCAGACCTGCTCTGATACCAACCTGGAACGCCCGCCCTTCTCACACTAGGGCGGGGTTACGCGAACATAATTTTCATTTTAGCGGAAGCATTTGAAACTTGAAACTTGAAACTTGAACATGATACATGTATAATCTTGTACTTGAACATGTAAGCATGAAACCTTTTAAACATCTTAGACATTGAGGAGAGCATGCTAGGTACCTTTACATTCTTACTTGCATAATAGAAGCATGCCACATAGCCATTTCTTAAGACAGAGTAGTAAGTATGAGGAAGGATAACATAATACTAAAGTTCTTTAGCAAGTCTTAAGTATGTACTTAGCATATGAGCGAGAGTGAGCATGAAATATCCATATGAGTCTAAATATCAGCAAGTAGCAACATAGTATGTATGTTTCAACATTTAACATGCAAAACTCAGCATATGCATAAACTAAACAAAACATGAGTAGATCTTCTTCCACCATGCCACCACCACACACATCTTTGCCCCTCCTGCTGCTCCCTTTAGTTTAGCCATTCCTTACCCTTTTCTGCAGTACAAGGGAAACATGGAAACTATAAGCATATAGCTTAGTAAGATCCCTTCCTACTCACAAAATCATACGTTCCATCAAGTAGAGAAAGCATCACGTCATAATAGTGCATAGCATTAAAACACTTAACTTAACATAGCACAAGGGAGCATATGTACTTATCATAAGAAGCATACTTGAACTTAACATAATTCACCTTTATAGCATAATAGTCATATAGTCATGACAAAAATGCGAATGCAAGATGCTCTTTTGAAAAACATGCATAGGATGAGTACATGCATATGCTTTTCTTAAAATCATACATATAGGTACTTAAACATACATCTATCATCATTTGGGGGATCCCGGCTTGTACCACTTACATACATACATAATGCGCGCATCCCTAATAGGCCGAGGTAGCTAGTCTCTAACCTACTAGGGAAACTAGGTCCGTTCATAGTCCGTCAACCTAGGGGCGTCTCGGGAGCCCATCCCCTTACTAGGTCCGTTCATAGTCCGTCGACCTAGGGGCGTCTCGGGAGCCCATCCCCTTACTAGGTCCGTTCATAGTCCATCGACCTAGGGGCTGCATCCGGAGCCCACCCGTGGACCTTGCTAGGATCCGGTACAAGCCATACAAAGTAAAATAGCATACATGGATTTTATCATATCATAAGCATAGCACATTCTTGTTTCTTACTAGGTCCGTTCATAGTCCGTCGACCTAGGGTTTGCATAGCACATTCTTATCATATCATAAGCATATCATCATAACCAATCACATCATTGTCATATCATGAGCATGGCATGCCTCTTATCTTATCATGAATAGTGCTCTTAGTCCCGACTTACAGGGAAGCATCTCTTAGGCATTTCATCATACATAAGCCATGCATAACATAAGGGTGCTTAAAGAGCTTAAACATAGACATGTACATCATGATTCTTAGAGCATGAAAAAGCATGGGAGAAGACATGTTATCACCTATACTACTCATAGCATATCATGGGCATCCTTGGCGTGCCTAATTGGGGTTGTAGTTTGCCCCTTAGCCCAAATTCTTATTTAATCAGAAAATTCCAGCATATAAACTCTAAGTTTAGAGCATGATAAACCATGAAAAATATTACACTAACATCATACATTAAGGTAGGCATCATAGAGGAGACATTAGAAGGCATGTTGGGGTTGATACCCCTTCTTAAGTCCTACTTATCATTCTTTATAGAAAATTCCAGCATACGTACCTTAGTTTCCAAGCATGTTAAAATCATGAATAAACATCATATTAACATCATTAAGTGCATAGCATGTCATGGAGATCATTCATAAGCATAGTTGGGAAATATTACATGCAACCTCATCATACAATGTAATGTATGTTATAGGGAAGGACATTTGCATGCTTATGGGGAGTTTTGGACTTTACAAGTCCAAGAGTCTTATCTTAGCTGAAATTCTAATCAACCATATCCTAGGTTTTTCTTGACAACATAATACCATGAATAACACCATATTTACATCACATATCATCTTATATATCATAGGGAGGGTCATCATCAAGCATACTAGGAGTTTAAACCTCTCTAAGCCCTAAAAGAGGTTCTTGGCCGAAAATTCCAGCAAGCCTACTCCAGGTTTTAGGGAGATTAAAGACAAGGAAAACATTATATTATCATCATATATTTAGTCACACATCATAAGGGAAAAACATATGCAAGTATAGGAGTAGTTTAAACCCTCGTAAGCCCTAAAAACCTTCTTGGCCGAAAACATCAAGAGCTTCATCCTATGTTTAAACCATTTTAGGCACTCGAAACTATTGTAATGCAGGTGAGGGGATTACTTACATCCTCTCGCTTGAATCTCCACCAAGAAGTCCTTGAAGAGGAGGAGAGGAGAGCCCTTCTTGCACTTCTTTTCCTTAGCCTTGCTTTAGTAGAAGGTAGTCTCTCTATAGGGCCCTCTTGGGAGTTTTTCTTATGGAGGAAACCTAGGGTTGGAGTTTCAAAAATTTGAGAAGGGGAGGGGAGAGTTTTCGGTTTTGAAGAGGGAAGAGTGAGGAAGAAGAAGAGAGGAAGTTATTCCAACTTCCCTTCACTTATTTATACTTCTCTCATGAAGAGACATGTCTCTTCACTTCCCTAGCTTTAACAAGCATGTTTCTTATTCTCTCAACATGAAACATGGCTTGGTATGTTGGTTATGACATGGTTAGTGCAACTAGGAGGTTCAAGGTTCAATCCTTGCTTCCTCCTTTCTACCTCTTCTTTTTATCACATTTTGCATTAATCCATATCAAAGCCCATTAAGCCAAGCCCATCATGAAATTTCATAATAATGATAATGTTTCATGAATTCATAATATTTCATATGGGAAAATTTTGGGGTGTTACAGTAGATAACATGGTGTATGGTGTTACACGGAAGATCGTGTTATCAGTTCCTTTCCTAGTATAAGTCGAGGCTCACAACCGAGATGGAATTGGGCAAACCATCGGGATAGTTGTAGTGTAATTA
>JAGFNQ010002527.1:187886-292956 GCA_024364735.1 Boesenbergia rotunda
GCATTAGATTTACTTCACATGGATCTATTTGATGTGTAGTACTATCATATCATTGAGTGGAAGTAGATATTGCTTTGTGATCATTGATGACTTCACTAGATATACATGGACTTACTTTTTAAAATATAAGGACCAAACCTTAGATGTTTTATTTCTTTTTGTAGAAGAGTTGAAAATGAAAAATCATCAACTATTAAGACAATTAGAAGTGATCATGGAGGTGAATTTCAAAATCAAAGATTTTTAGAATTTTGTCAAGATAGAGGTTATAGACATGAGTTCTCTACTCCTAGAACACCACAACAAAATGGTGTTGTAGAAAGGAAGAACCGTGTTCTACAAGAGGCTGCACGAAGCATGCTTAATGAGTACTCACTCCCGAGTTACTTATGGGCTGAAGCTGTAAATACTGCTTGCTATGTGCAAAACCGGGTCCTCATTCATAGGTTTTTAGGGAAGACTCCCCATGAACTTTGGTTTGGGAAACCACCTACGGTTAAACACCTTAGGGTGTTTGGTTGTAAGGTGTTCATTCTAAACACCAAGGATCATCTTGGAAAGTTCACGGCAAAGGCTGATGAAGGGATACTAGTCGGGTACTCCCTCGTTAGCAAAGCCTATCGAGTCTACAACAAGAAGTCTAGACTAGTTGAAGAATCTTCTGATGTTGTCTTTGAAGAAATTCCAAAAGTCAATGGTCAACCAGAAGATGAAGTCCAATTCGAACTTAGGAGACTAAGTTTGAATGAAAGTCCAAATGTTGTTGATGGTGATGAATCCGATGATGGTGAGCCTAGACAATCCATAGATCAGCCGGATCCTGAGGCTGAACTTGTGTCTAGTGAACCCATTCAAGAAGCACCACCAACACCAAGGCAAACTAGATTAGCCTCTAGTCATCCCCAAGACCAAATTGTTGGAGACATCCATCATGGGGTTAGGACTAGATCATTCTTCCGGAATGAGGCTAATGAAGTTGCCCTAATTTCAGAAATTGAACCTAGAAAAATTGATGAAGCATTAAATGATCCCGATTGGATCATTGCAATGCAAGATGAACTAGGTCAATTTGAAAGAAGTCAAGTTTGGGACTTAGTCCCTAGACCCAAGAAGACCACCATCATTGGAACCAAATGGGTCTTCAAGAACAAATTGAACCATAAGGGAGAAATCATTAGAAACAAGGCACGCTTGGTAGCCAAGGGCTATAGTCAAGTTGAAGGCCTTGATTATGATGAGACCTATGCTCCCGTGGCACGATTAGAATCCATTCGATTGATGCTTGCGTTTGCAGCACATCGCGGCTTCAAGCTATACCAAATGGATGTCAAATCGGCCTTTCTGAATGGTTTGATTAGAGAAGAGGTCTACGTCGAACAACCTCCGGGGTTTGAGAGTTCCGAATTTCCAAACCACGTGTTCAAGCTCAAAAAGGCACTTTATGGCCTTAAACAAGCACCCCGGGCTTGGTATGAGCGGTTGTCGACATTCTTAATTGAGAAGGGCTTCGTTAGAGGCCAAATAGACCCTACACTATTTCTACGAAGAGATGGTGACAATATTTTTGTAGCCCAAGTATATGTCGATGACATAATTTGTGGCTCAAACAATAAGGGCTATTTAAATGAATTCATTGGACACATGGAGAGTGAGTTTGAAATGAGTCTAGTGGGAGAGTTGACTTTCTTCCTTGGACTTGAAATCAAGCAAACTCGCGATGGTATCCATGTGCACCAATCAAAGTATACACAAGAAATGCTTCGAAAATTCAATATGAGTGATTCAAAAGAGGTAACCACTCCCATGGCTACAAACACAAGATTAGACAATGATGAGAGTGGTAAACCCGTTGATTTGACTCAATATCGAAGCATGATAGGTAGTTTGCTATACCTCACAGCTAGTCGACCGGATATTCTATTTGCTGTGGGTATGTGCGCTAGGTATCAAGTTTGTGCCAAGGAATCTCACTTAATCGCTGTTAAGCGAATTTTGAGATATCTCAAAGGCACAATTGGAGTCGGTCTATGGTACCCCCGTACCGAATCATTTGACTTAATTGGCTATACGGATTCCGACTACGCTGGATGTAAGTTGGACCGGAAGAGCACAAGTGGGGGTTGCCAATTCTTAGGTTCGTCTTTAGTAAGTTGGTTAAGTCGGAAGCAACATTGTATTGCTCTCTCCACGACCGAGGCAGAGTATATTGCTATGGGAGAGAGCGTATCACAATTGTTGTGGATGATATATACTTTAGAGGACTATGGATTGAGTTACAAGGGTGTGCAAGTGTTATGTGATAACATTAGCACAATTAATCTAACTAAAAATCCAGTCCATCTTTCTAGAACCAAACACATTGAGGTGTGTCACCACTTTATTAGGGATCATGTAGCTAGGGAAGATATTGTACTCTCGCATGTAGAGTCCAAATCAAACCTAGCTGACATTTTCACTAAACCACTCCCCGAAAATGAATTTAGTTTCCTAAGACGGGAGTTGGGAATGTGTCGTGCTTCATGAACCCTTCATGATTATTTCAAAATTGTTGGGAAACAATTGAGTAACTTTGGGGACATCTCACACAAAATATAAGGTTTAACAAAACGTTTTTGTTTGCTAGATATGGGGTGAGATGTTAGGATCAACTAAATTTCTCAAAATGTCAATGCATCCCTTGAGAAATCAAGTTGATGAGATAATAATCACTTCGGTGACCAAGTATGGGGAAAACCAATGCATAACATATGTGTATTTGGCTCCATGATCATACTTGGACATTCCGATCAAGGAAACTTGATTGGAACCTTGGATTTGACACAAATTGCTTGAATGATTGTTGTTTGAGTTTGACTCCACTTGGGTGGAGCAAAGTGACTTGTTCAAACTCTAAGGACCTTTGATCCTTGATTGGGGATCAATTATAGACGAGGGATGGCTTCCAAGATCGATATCTTTCACCATATCCCTTTGGAAATCGAGTAATAATTTGAAACTGAAAGTTTCTGATCGAATCTGGGAGTTTCAGGAACCCTGATCGGTCACCCGACCGATCAGGGGTAAGGCTGATCGGTCTCCGGACCGATCTGGCTCCACCCTGTAACGATCGGTCCACAGACCGATCAGAGGGGCATCAGTGACCTTACGAAATTCTGATCAACCTTACTGAGCCAGCCTGGATCGGTCCCCGGACCGATCTGGCACCCTATGGTGATCGGTCCACAGACCGATTAGGGGGCTCACAGGTTTCTCTCCGAACCCTACGGTTCATGTCCTGATCGATCAGCAGACCGATCAGGAGCGCGCCTGATCGGTTACCCGACCGATCAGGCCCAGGTCAGTTCGATCAGGCTATAGCCTGATCGGTCTGGGCGCTATCAGATCGAACGGTGATCTGTTCAATAGCATTAAATTGCGGTTGGTGGACCGATCCACCAACCAAATAACTTCGCGAAAAACTTCTCCTTGCCGAACCCTAGCACCGAAACCTCTCACTTGCGCAACCTTTGCTTCGTGCGAGAGCCTTCCCAGTGCTTTCGTCTTCCCCTTGCGAGTGCGCGCGTGCGGTCCTAAGGGGTTCTTCCGAGCTCTGTCTTCTTCCTGCGACGTTTTCTCTCGCTGAAGGGCTGTGCGATCTCTCTTGCGCCGAGTTTCTCTTTGCGCAAGCTTGCTCTTCCAACCTCCAAGAACTTCACCAATGGCACCTAAGTAAGTTTTTGTCTCAGTTTTCCTTACAAATCAGTCTATAGTGTTTATATTTAACGCTAACCATGTTTTGGGTGTGTTGTGCCGTGATCCTTGTTTTGGCTATGACTTTTGGCCGTGACCCTCTTGATCAAATGCTTCACTTTATGATTATCACTCTATGATCAAATCTTGGTTCCTTGATCCAACTGTGTTCTGTTAATCATTGTGTCTTGATCACGTTCTCTGATTGGGTTCAACCTTATCTTGATCATATTTGTCTATTCCAATCTATAGAAAGTCTTCTAAGGGTAAAGAAGCTGCTGAGGGCAGTTCGAGGGGGAAAACCCCTTCTGCATCTGCACCCTCCAGAAGGCCTCAGCCCTCTTCTAGCTCCCGATTCCCAAATGCGGCCTGTGAACAGGCCTTCCAGTCGAGGACTTTCAAATTACTACTCTGCCGATCCATTGATATCCCTTTTCTGACTGAACATTGTCCGTCGGTCATGGAGATAGTCATGTTTTACAACCTGGGCTTCCTTCTTTCCTTGGAACGGACCATCAATTACGACCTAGTCTCAGAATTTTACAACAATCTTCAGGAGAATCCTCAAGGAGGCTTCGAGTTCACCACTCGAGCCGCTAAGAGGAACCTTGATTTTTCTTACGAGATCTTGGTAGAGTATTTGGGTGGTCGACAATCACCAAATCTGTATTCGATCTACCCTGAGCTTCCTAATCCTTTATTGGCACCTTTTTCCGATATTACCCCTGACTCCATCTATCAGCATTTCTTTGGTCACCCTCGCCCCGTCGGGCTTGATGAGTTGGGTCCTGATTTTCCTACTTTTGCTGCCCTACGACTTGCTCCAGTTGACTACGTCCTTTTCAAGATAATCACAAATTGTATCTTGCCCATCACCTCAAAGCCTTTGACCGAGATTCGACCCTACCATTGCCTTATGCTCTACGGCATGCATCACCAGATGGACTTCGACATCATGGAGAGCATCTTCCAGTCCATCCTATCCTATCGTGAGCCGAGCCGTCGCACAGTCTACATGTCATTTGGTCATGTCATCACCGATTGGCTTATGTCAGTTGGTGTTGATGTCACCAAAGGCAGGACCGTGCCCATGGTCAGGCAAGATTGTCGGTTGGGTCGGCGGGCTTTTGCAAAGTCCGGCATTATTATTCGCGAGCGCGATGGGGCCTTGGTATGGAAGGATGGGAGAGGACTTGGTGACCTACCTGGGGGAGCACCACATTTTCAGGCACCGCCCGAGGCTGCTGCATTGCATGAGGCTCCTGCTGCTGACGCCGAGTATGACTATGAGCCTGACCCAGATCTACGATGGCAGATCTCCGAGCTAGATCGGATCCTCCAGGAGGATATTCATTTGAGGGAGCTCCATCGAGAGGAGACCCGCTCGGATTTCCGTTCCTTTGATCGCCGATTGACCGACGTAGAGTCTACTAACTCTGGGGTCCAGACATTGCAGCAGACTTGGTACGCAGAGTGGCGCCGCCATACATTTCCAGGGGATGCCCCTTCAGGCAGTGCTGCACCAGGGTCTGCTGATGCCACGATGGATGACCTCATGCATGATGACGACCCCCCGCTGATGTTTGAGCTTGGATGTCTGCTGCCTCTTTTCGTGATCTATGTACTTGACCGTTTTTGGTCTGTGTGACTTTTGGGTTGTATGCCCCATGACTTGTTATTGTGGTCTTGTGCCACACGTATCTGGATTTTGATGCATGTGTCTTGCATCATGTTATTTCTTTGGATGTTTTATGACTTAAAACTTTTTGACTTTGATGCTTGTTTTATCCTACTTTAGTATGCTTCTTGTTGATGCTATGCTCTCTGCATATTTGATCCATAGCTATGTTCATGCTTATGATGCCATGCTCATATGATACATATGCTTGTTTTGCCATGCCTATATCTTTTTGTCATATGTATTCATATGCTTATCAAAAATCAAATTGTTGTTGGTTTGGGATACCCCTAGGGTTGAGGGGGAGTATGGTTTAAACTTAACAGCCCTTCTAGACCCCTTTTCGGTGTTCGACAAAGGGGGAGAGTGTTGGTTGGTTAAGTTTAGGATGATCATGTTGTAGGGGGAGGATCTGGATTCCCCTATGATTCTAAATTTGAAAAACTTGATTGAGAATCCCTAAACTTAAAATCGGGTTGTCAAACAACAAAAAGGGGGAGATTGTTGATGCAGTCTGGCCCTGATTGTTGTTTTGGTGTTGACACCGATTTTAGTTTAGGTGGATGATTATTGATTATGATTAAGTCCTGATCGGGGATCAGACATGGTATGGAAAATCCTAGCTTGGAGGGCTAGGTGTTGGAAAATCCTAACCTAGAGGGTTAGGTGTTGAAAATCCTAGCTTGGAGGGCTAGGTGTGTGAAAAGTCCTAATTCGGAAGAGGTGGGTGAAAAGTCCTAGCTTGGAGGGCTAGGTGAAAAGTCCTAACTTGGAGGGTTAGGTGCAAATTCCCATCTTGGAGAATTAGGTGAAAAAGTCCTGGCTTGGAGGGTCAGGTCCTAGCTTGGAGGGCTAGGTTTGGAAAGTCCTAATCCGGAAGAGTTGGGTGAAAAGTCCTAGCTTGGAGGGCTAGGTGAAAAGTCCTAACTTGGAGGGTTAGGTGCAAATTCCCAACTTGGAGGGTTAGGTGAAAAATCCTTAGCTTGGAGGGCTAAGGTGGATGAAACCCTAGCTTGGAGGGCTAGGTTGGAGCCCCTGGATCGGTCTGGTGACCGATCAGGGAGTTGGCACGGTGCTCCTTCGTGGATCGGTCTGGTGACCGATCCAGCGATGACTGATCGGTCTGGTGACCGATCAGGGAGCACACAGTGAGGTTGGGAACCTACTGTACTGCTCCTGATCGATCTGGTGACCGATCAGGGAGTATGTGTTTCACCCATTGCTTGGCTCCTGATCGGTCTGGTGACCAATCAGGGAGCAAACAGTGAGGTTGAGTTCCCTTGCTGATCTGCTCCTGATCGGTCTAATGACCGATTAGGATCACTGTGCAGATCATTCTGGAGAACGATCCAGCGTCACAGGTTCCTCTCTATGATCGATCAGGATGGAGCCTGATCGGTCTGGTCATGACCTGATCGGTCTGGTGACCGATCAGAAGGTTTCCTGATCGGTCCGGTGATCGATCAGGAGGTCTAGATTGCGAAGCTCAGAAATCGCCCGATAAAAGGGTGGATCGGTCGGGTGATCGATCCACAACCTGGGATCGATCTGGTGATCGATCCAGGAGAGTTCCAAAGAAGTCACGATTTCTAATTGAGCGTTGGAGACCGATCAGGACGGTGCCTGATTGGTCTGGACCCAGCCTGATCGGTCTGGTGACCGATCAGGAGGCGCTCTGATCGGTCCGGTGACCAATCACTTTAATTCAAAATGCACTGTCAGACGCTCTAATTGCATCTGAACGTATCCGATTCTCTGCGGTTAACATCTGATATATGATATGTTGTTTGATATGCTGCTCTAACACACTGATTAAGCTGCAGGTGATAGGGGAGGATTCAAACACTCAAGGAGAAGTCAATGGAGGCTTTCCTTGGAGCAGGTTTGTCCGTTTTCCATCTCAGGTTGCAATGGCCGGAGCTGCAGACTAGAGCTGCTGACTGGAGCTTGGCTGAGGGGAGCTCAGGAAGTCCAAGGAGGGCTCAGTGGTAGCTGGCGTTAGCAGGGAAGCAGCTAGAGGCTGCAGGAGTTGCTGTCACTTGGTGCTGAGTGGAGAAACAAAAGGGCGGAAGAAGGCTTCGATGAAGCAGAGTTCGCGAACTGAGTTCTTGCTGCGCCTTGTGTTCTCCACATCTAGCTTGCACGTTCTGAAGGTCATCATCTTGGGCAAGCAATAGAATCTGAGAAGTAATTATTCATTACTTGAGCGCTTGAAGGAGAGAACAAGAGGCTTGGAGTCCGACAGCGGGAAGACACGAGGAAGGGTTTCTTGCGTGAGATCACCGATTGGTGGAACTCAGGAAAGCTTGCTGTGTTCTTGTCTTTGCTAAGTGCTTGAGTAAGATCCTTTTTGTTGTTTCTGTGTGCTTAAACTTAAATCTGTGATTGAAACGCTGTGGAGAGGTTTCTCCACCGAGAAGGAGGTTGCTTTCTATCCGGTGATAACCGGGGCTTGATCTGCCGACGATCAAGGGATCGCCCACCTTAAGGGCACGCCAAGGAGTAGGGGCAAGTTATCCCCGAACCTTGTAAACCCTCCTTGTTAACGATTTTGCTAGTGGTGTTGTTTTGCTTTTGTTTTCTGAATTTCTGCATACTCTGTTCTTGCGTTCCGCTGTGCTACTAACAACTCTGAGTGCAGAAATTCGATTAGTGTCTAAGTCCAAGTGATTGGCTATATTCACCCCCCCCCTCTCTAGCCATCCGGGATCCAACATCCCCGAGTTCTCCAAGTCGGGCTCGGGCCTCCCCGAGTTCTCCAACTCGGGCTCGGGCCTCCCGAGTTCCCAACTCGGGCTCAGGCCAGCCGATCAGATTTCCCGAAGCATTGTGTCCTTTGTGTGTGACCCAATAGGTTCTTGCGACGTTGGCAATGCGCCTAACACCTTAGACACATGAGCAATGAGCGGCATCTAGCAATGCATCACTGCTACCCAAGTAACAAGAAAAGTCGAGATCCGACTAAACCTCCGTGACTATGATAGTGTATGACCTTGTCCTTCTATCCTTGATATCTAGATTGACCAATGAGGCATAGACCGTGTCATCCTCAATCAATCTTGTGTTTCTTGATCCCCGAGTAGACTCACTCAAACAAATGAGCTCAATATCTCATATTGACTCATTTGAGCATGACCATGCGTTTCAGTAGTCCTACTCGATCAAGGGGCCCACAGATATCACTCCCGTCATATGGGAGGGATAGATCCCATCTACATCACTCACATCCCTCCGCATAATTCATTACATACCCAGTGATCGCCTTTATAGTCCACCCTGTTACGGGTGATGTTTGACGATACCAAAGTACATAACTCCTTATGTAGGGAACCGTAGTAACTTCAGGTCTAAGGATTATTCATACCAATAGTCACATGAGAAAGTCTATGACACTCATATGACAATCTATGAAACTTTCTCATGGCGGGTCATTCAGTACACATTCTCTAATGTGTACCCATGTATCAACTCGATATCACATATCCATGACTTGTGAGCTCAAGTCATCAGTTGACCTACATGCTAGTCTCCATGCATCAATATTGTCCCTGAATAATTGATGCTTGACTAGGAATAATTTAGTGTAGTGTTCTCTACATTATCTCACTATCGATTCAATCAATCGATATAATGTAGATAAGAACCTACTACACAAGGACATTATTATACTTAGTCATTCGGCACAGAATACAAGTAAGTATAATAACAAAACATGTCTTTATTAATAATAGAATATGATACAAAATGCCCCTAGTCAATCATCACATAATTGGCTCTAGGGCTCCTACTAACACTTGCCACATAGCCTCTTCAGTCCACGTGTCAGTCACGGGGTGCTCAACCCCATCACAAGTCCATCCTTTCAAGTCTAATCGAAGGAAGTGTTGCTGACTGATTAGACTAGTGGTGTAGTGAAGAGGCTATGTTATGGTGGGCCCATGCACCCATTACTACTTTATTGATGGCATGTTGAGTCCAAGAAATCGCAACATTCGCACCGTGGTGCGAGGCAATCTCTTTTTGAATTAGCCTTCCTAAAAGGCTCTTGCAATTCTCAAGGTGCAGCAATGATAGCCGTCCATCACCCATAAAAGCGCATGGCGCTCTTAATAGTGACAAAACTCCTCCGCGAATTCGTCTCCGCCACGTGCCCTAACTGCTCTCCTCACGATCTCTTGTTGGCCTGCACAGCTTTGGCTGACGTGCGTAGCAGACTCTCCTCAAACGGCTGTTTAGTGGCGACGCCTCGATGTAGCTGCCTTTTGTCGCCCACGTGTCTCGTCCTCATTGCATACATGCAGGCGGCTTCCCCCTATAAAAAGAGGAGGAGAAGACGTTCGACTGCCTGCCGGCTTCATCGCTTAGCAGACATCGTCTTCGTCTTCTTCTCTAAGGATTCCTCTTCGCGCGTAAGTCTTTCGCTTCCTTCTTGTCTTCTTCTTGGGAGTAATGGAGGAGGGCTACCAAGGGGAGTGGTATGAGTCCGCCTCGTCTAGGGTGAGGCTGGAAGCTCTACAAGCGACCATTGAGGCCTACGACATTCCGGACGAGATGGCGGTGGTGATCCCGAGAGTGGACCAGACGCTGGTAGAACCCCCTATAGGTTTCTTTATCTTCTTCCTGGGATAAGTAGAGTCAGGGCTTCGTTTCCCCATTCCTCCTTCCTTCATGAGTGTGGCCTCCTACTCTGGTATCCCTCTCCATCAAATGGCTCCCAACGCCTATGCTCAGATGAGCGGGGCATACATTGTTTTTAAACTTTTCGACATCCCCTTGACCCCTCACCTTTTCCATTTCTTCTTCATTCCGATTGTCTCGTGAGGGGCCTTTAGCTTTACTGCACAGCCCAGTTATAGGTTCTTAGGGGGATTCCCTTCTTCGCATAAAGGGTGGAAGCAGAAGTTCTTCTTCATCTGCCTACCCCACCGTCCATTTAGTTCCCATCGCTGGATGGAGAATTTGCCGGCTCCCCCCATACTAGGGAGCTTTCTCCATGATCCCGCCTACCAGCGAGCCAAAAGCATTCTTTTCGGCATGGAGTTCAGTGGCTCGGGTCTGGTGCATAGTGAGAAGCTTATATACCGAGCGGGCCTCAGCCCTAAAGTCACTCCCATCAACCCCAACCTCGGTAAGTTTGTTATTTTCGTCGATGCTCGTTGATTCTAATTAATGTTCTATTGCATGTCCACTGCAGAGGAAATCATGCTCTCGAAGGTGATGAGCCGGCTTATCAAGTGGGATGAAGCCAACAAAGGGGCCCTAGATCCTCCCCCTGCTCCTCCCGCTTCACCCCCTACCTCGGCCGAGTCTTCGGAGGGGACTGCCGAATCATCCAGTGAATCTGCAGCACTAGAGCGGAAGGAGGCTCCTGCCGAGCCTCAGACACCTGCCAACCACCGGACTCCGGGGCTATCTGTTGACCCAGAGACTTGCGTCCCTTCAGAGAGTGATCCTCCTACTGCTTCTGTCCATACGGGGGAGGCTGCGGGGAAGTCATAGCCTCCCGCCGACCTACAAATACCGAAATTCTCTGGGCGACAAAAGTGGAAACTCCCGGAAGGCCTAGCTCCGAGACGGAAGAGGTTGCGTCGTACCGGCCTTGGCACACTCCCTTCCATTCCCGAGGAGGACATCCCCCTTTCTGAGGATGAGGATATCGGCCCCCCCTCTCCACCTTCCCGGCAGCCTACCCCTATAGATACAGGCAATCAGGCCCTTGGTCCTTCCACGGTCGATCCTTCTGAGGCCCCGAAAGGCAAGCAAACATTGCCTACACAACCTCGGATGCAGCTCGACCGCCTACGCAAAAAGCTTGACGCGGCCTTGGAAGCTGCCGTGCATTATTTTCCCCCGGTGCAATTTAAGGAGGTCCCTGCAGAGGGCATTCCTTCCGAGGGGACCTCCAGTTCGGAGGAGGACGACTCTGGCCCCTCTACAGTGCCACCTGGGGCCCCCACTGCCCATACACTCCTCCCGCGTAGAGACCCCTTACCCTCCATGAGCCGGGTTAACCCCCTGAGAAGTCAAGGAGTCTCGGGAGAGGAATGTTAGATCGTTTACGTCTTGCAAGAGGGAGGGTGAATAGTAATTTTCGATTTTCTTTCTACAAGGTTAGCGTGCGCAAGCAGAAACAATAATAATAAAATCAAACAACACTAACACAAACCTATTTACGTGGTTCGGAGATGAAGCTCCTACTCCACGACAGCCCGTGAGGTGGACGATCCCTCGATCCTTCGGCGGATCACTCCCCGGATGCCCTCCGGCTAGCTCGTGTAGCTCCTTGTTGGTGGAGAAACCTTGCCACAAACCCAAGTACACTTTCTGAGCACTAAGACTACTAACAAGCCCTAACCAAGCTTGTTTCGTTAGAGGTTTCCAGCCAAACCCGAGCCTCTTTAAATAAAACTTAAGGCTGTAAAACACCCTACCAACCGACTGCCCCCAGGGCAGTCGACTGGTCCCACTGAAAATCAACCGTTGCAGCTCAACGTTCGAATTTTCAGCCAACACAACCAGTCACGACCAATCGACTGCTCCCAGAACAGTCGACTGGTACAAGGTCGACTACCTTATGTGAGTTTCTGTTCCTGCTGGCAGTCAACTGTTATATTACCAGTCGACTACCCAGCTTACAAGGACACTCCTCCTCACTCCGAAGACCCTCCTCCACGTGTGCCTTCAAGCATACTCCCTTGGCTTGCCCCTTGAAGTCCTCTTCCACCAACTATCGTCCCTCAGATGCGCACGCAAGCCCTCGGCTTGCCTCCATGCCACCCTTCATGTGTGCCCTTTGAAGTCCACTTCCTGGCTTGCCCTTGGAGTTCTCTTCCCTCGGCTCTTGTCCCTTCATGACTTAGCTGACTCTTCACCAGCAACCTTGACTGTTGCCTTCGCGCCCTCTTCATCTTCGGCTCCCGTCCTTCGGATGCACACAAGCCTCCAGCTTGCCTCTATGTCATCCTTCATGCATGCCTCGAAGTCCACGCCCCTCGGCTCATCATCCCTGCTATCCATGGTACCTCGGGTGCACACAAGCCTCCAGCTTGTCTCCATGCCACCCTTCACTGTATCGAAGCCGTCCAGCTAAGTCAATATGTGTAACCTGCAATCCTGCACACTCAAATATACATATTAAGTCACAAGGGTAAACCTAACTTAAATCCTTTGCCCAAACATCAAAACGCATGGTCACTCCGGACCATAGATTGCCCCAACAATCTCCCCCTTTTTGATATTTGGCAATATGCTTAAGTTATGGAAAACAAATAGCAATAAGTAGCAATAACAATGTTCAACAACCATTTGGACTTACGTTGTCAAGACTTCATCTCGGACTTACATCGCCAATGCATATGCAATGCAAACATGTATGGATCCTATCCCAAGGCATCTCACACCTAACCTTCCCAAGTTAGGACTTTTACCAACCGGGCTTTTTAAAACCTATCCCAAGGCTCCCCATACATTGGACTTACAAAGGCTTTTTAAGAATCTCTCCAAGGTTCCCCTTACGCCAAGAATGGAGCAACAATGCTCCCCCTTCACCTAGGCTCCCCCTAGACCTAGGGTTTCTTGCAAAGACGTGTTTTGTTTCCTAAATTAAACCCAACACTTCTCCCCCTTTGTCATACATCAAAAGACTTCAACAATTTCCCCCTTATTAGACTCTTTAACATTTAAATGATTATAAACATAGTGTACTAACCCCCACATGGTTCCACACTTGTTTCACATTAATTAGACATTTTTCAGCTGCTGAACACCCAATCCAACCCAGATTAGTCGACTGCCCCCAAGAGCAGTCGACTGGCACGCTGAAAAACCCAATTTTAGCTTTTTGAATCCAAATTCAGAAATGTACCAGAAATTCCACAAATCTCCAAAAATTCCTAAATTTTGTGAAGAAGCTTGTGGTACCCATACCTACTTGGGAAAAATACATTCAACAATGTATCTATCATCATTCAAGTTTGACACAAAACCCAAAACTACCTATGAAAATTAAGGCATAGCAAACAATAGGCAACCTCCCCCTTAACCTATGTCCTCCCCCTTAACCTATGTCCTCTCCCAATTTTCAATTCTTAAAACCAACACCAAGTTAAGTTCTACCTAACTTAACACCATAACATCAAGTTAAGTTCTGCCCAACTTAACACCATCCATTCTTTTGTCAATTAAACATAACTTAACACCCCAAGTTCTCTCCCTTTGACACCATCAAAAAGATTGCCCCAAGCAATCCTACCCCTAGTGCCAAAAAGAACTTACTTTAATTCTGAAAAACCCCTCAGAAATCAACATACTGACTTACCAGTTGACTGCCCCTGGACAGTCGACTGATACAGTCAACTTCTGAAATTCCAGCCTAATTTCAGAAACTTCTAGAAAATTCTAGAAAACCCGAAAAAATCTAAAAATTTGCAAACACATTTGTTAGGATATACTCTACCCTAGAAAAATATGGTTCCACGAAAAGTATCAAATGTGCTTCACTTTTGGTACAAACTCTAATTTCCTCAAAAATGGTCATCTTGTATCAACTTTCAAACCTAGACATAATTTCATGTGTTTGCCAAGGCTAACTATTACAATTTGACACATAGAATTGCCTTCAATTTTCTCCTTTTTCTTATGTATTCTTAATATGATAAACCCCCTTCTTCTTATCTCTTAACCCTAGATACATATGCACTTATCAACCTTCCTTGAATTTCATGATATCAACATAGCCTCATTTCATACAATCAACATTAAATCATGAAGTAAAACTTTATTCAAGGAATATGAAAGTATAAACAAGGATTTTAATTCAAAGATATATCCTATCACTCAATAGCAATTTATGAACTTCAAACCATATAAGCAATATCAAGCCATGACATAAACTCTCATAAAGTAACATGAACTTTTCTTATGCTTCCAATTTTGCAAGTTCTTATTATCCAATATGCATTTTCTATTTAAACCTACGGATCAGTCGACTGCCCCAGGGGCAGTCGACTGATAAAACGAACAGAAGGTTCCCAGTGTTGAATTCACCTGGACCAGTCGACTGGTTCTGAACTAGTCGACTGGTACCTGAATTTCAGTTTTTCAGCCTAATTAATTCCACAAATCTCCAAAAAATCTAAAATTTCGTGGAGAGATTTGTGAAGCCTATGTCTTCTTGGGAAAAATATGTTTTCAAACATATCTACTCCGGATCCCAAGATTGGAATGAAATTCAACCCTTCCTAAATTGTATCATTGAAACTTATCCAAAAGTCCTAATTTTGGCTTCACTTGATGTCTCTTCTCATACCTGACCATAATACATTTCTAGCACCAAGTTGTATGACATCTACACATTAAACCCTAATTTTTTTATCAAGTATAATTTTATTTTCATCTTTTTCTCCATAAATCTCCTTTTAATGTGTCAATTCCCTAGGATTAAGACTTACCCTAGTCTCCCAAACCCTTTGGCACATTCTATAGTTCATCTAATCTCCTAGGAGAAAGCCTCCTAAGATCCATTTATCATAGATCCCAAAGACTTCTAGAACTCCCCCTTGAGCTCTTAGCCCTAGCCACCTCCCTAGGTGACTCAATCCACACTAGACCATACCGGTGTGCCCCCGGTGATTCTTGGCCTACAAAATTAACCTTCTTAACCTTAGACACCTTGTCCTCGGTTAAGTCCTTCTTTTTCTCTTTAAATGACACCCCCATGTCATTTTTGGACTTCCCCTCCTTGCCATAATCATATGCTACCCTAGCATATTTCTTCCCCTTGGCATTGGAGACCTTAGATTGGTATCCCAACCCCGATCTATCATTGTTGGGTTTTAGACTACCCAACACCATATCTAAACCCTTAGATCCAACCATGAATCTTTCTAGGGTCTTTTCCTATTTATCAAGTCTTGCCCTCAAGACTTGATTTTCTCTTTCCAGGCTTTTAACCCTAGAATCCACATGTCCACCTTGGGCATTCCTAGACCTACTCATCTTCCTAGGCATGTGTCTCTCATTCTTGGGATTTTTGCCTTGATCCTTAGGTCTAGAGGTCTTGGATTTTTCATTATGCATGACCTTTCTAGGGTTTTGATCTACCTTGTTAACCCTATTCCTATCATTATACTTAAATCCATGACTATGCACAAGCAAGTATTTTTCATTAATTCTAGCATGCATAGAGGAACTTAAGTTTGAATTGCATTTTAATTTAAAGTTAGGGATTACCTCCCTTACTCTTGTAGCTCCCCCTTGATGTGATCTTCTTTTCCTTTTTCTCCCATCTTCTCAAATGCCCCAATTTCTTGAGCTTTCCTTTTCTTGGACATTTTGTGTGATAGTGCCCTAGCTCTCCACATGTGAAGCATCTAATTTTCTTTCCTTTCTCTTGGGCTTCTCCATTCCTACAACCCATGTTAGATTTAAAAGAAATTGAAACGGGTTTAGAATTTACCTCCTTTTTCTTACCATTTAGATACTTGTTCTTGTAGTGTCCCTTTTCATTGCACCCAAAGTAAATGATGTGGTTTTTTGTTCTTGCTTTGGTGGAGGTAGGAGCTTCTTCTTGCTCCGGTATTGATGAGGGTCTCTCCTCCCCCTCAATTTTTGAAGTTGACATCTCTTCTTCTTCTCTTGATGAAGTGGATGATCCTTCACTTGATTGTACCACTTTAATCGATGAGGTTGACAACTCTCCTTCTTCTTATCTTCTTGGACCATTTGACTTGTCTCATTAGGCTCTTCTACTAATTGAGTTTGTGTATGATTTTCATAGAATTTTCATAGCTTGTTCTATAGCTCATACACATTTTCATATTTACCTACATCACTCAACACATTTTTAGGTAAAATATTAATTAATATACTAATTACCTTCTCATTTGCCCTAGAATGTGCTTGTTGCTCCTTAGTTCAATATCTCGGTCGGAGCTTCTTTCCGTGCTTGTCTCTTAGAATTTCAAATGGCTCTTCTATTACCATCCTACACTCCCAATCCATTCCAAGCCAAGTCTCCATCCTTATCTTCTAATAACCAAAATCTTCATGATCATAGGATGGCGGAGTGTTGATATCATCCCCTAACTTATTTTCCTTCATTCTTCCCCTCTAGCTTGTGCTCCTTTGGCCGTGATTCCAACAAGAGTGGCCCTTCGCTCTGATACCACTTGTTAGATCGTTTACGTCTTGCTAAAGGAGGGTGAATATCAATTTTCGATTTTCTTCCTACAAGGTTAGCGCGCACAAGCGGAAACAATAAAAATAAAATCAAACAACACTAACACAAACCTATTTATGTGGTTCGGAGATGAAGCTCCTACTCCACGACAGTCCGTGAGGTGGACGATCCCTCGATCCTTCTGTGGATCACTTCCCGGATGCCCACCGGCTAGCTCGTGTAGCTCCTTGTGGGCGGAGAAACCTTGCCACAAACCCAAGTACACTTTTTGAGCACTAAGACTACTAACAAGCCCTAACCAAGCTTGTTTCGTCAGAGGTTTCCAGCCAAACTCGAGCCTCTTTAAATAAAGCTTAAGGCTGGAAAACACCCTACCAGTCGACTGCCCCCAGGGCAGTCGACTGGTCCCACTGAAAATCGACCGTTGCAGATCAACGTTCGAATTTTTAGCCAACACAACCAATCATGACCAGTCGACTGCTCTCAGAGCAGTTGATAATTACCATTTTGTTGATCAAATTAGACTCTCAAATCCATATTTTGATCCCTTTTTAGGTGCTTAAGTTTGCATTTATATTAGGATCTATAAGTTATTTCTATTTTAACTTTGGATTCAAATCTTTGCATATTTGAGATGTTTTGACATTAAATTTGAATCTAATTTTGGAGGCTTCGAGTGATCATGGACCTAGATCAGATTGGATCAAACTTGAGTTCAGAATTGGCTTTGATCAAGGGGATCAAGAGATGGATCAATGTGGGCCGTCCGATCAAGAAACGGGGTGATCTGAGCCATCTTTCAGCTTCTGATCAATCCGAGCCCAAGATAGAGTTAATCAAGACCATAGATCAAGATCTGAAGCTTTGGTCCAAATCAGAAGCCATCTGACCGTTGGATTAAGCTCGAGAGGGTCTAAACCATCTATTTAAGAGGCAGTGAGATCTGAGCCATCCGTTGTAGATCTGAACGATCCAAGCTAAGGAGGAGCAGATCCTCACCACAGATGGAGATCTGGAGAGTTCAATCCGAGAAGATCCTACCGTCGGATGAGGCGAGGATGATCACAGCCGTCCATTTTGAATTGCAGTTAATTAAAACAGAAAACTTCTCCGCCCGAGCTCATCGTCGCGAATTTTGTTCTGTTCTTCGAGTTCTTCAGCGTTTCTTCTCCGTTTCTTCAGGCGGCCACTTCAGGTCCAAGTAATTTCCCGATTTCAAATCAAATGATCGACTTCCCGAGAAGTTTGCATCAATCCCGTCGCTGCCAAGCTCCGGTGAGGGTTTCGCCAGAGTTAGCTTCATCCGATCCACTCCCGATTGAACGCCTTCATCGATCGGAGCTATTAGAGCATTCAGAGGGGTTCTCTGAAGAGTTTTGAGAGTTCCTGAGCCACAACAATCGTCATCCAATTCATCGAGAAGGAGGAGATCAGAGAAGAAGTCAGCTACACATCAAACCAACGCAAATCATCATCCAATTTAGTTTCTGAATTCATTTCTGTCATTGCTTCAGCGTGTATCAGTTTCTGAACATTATCTGATCGGTCTGTTTGACCGATCAGGCTTGTATCTGATCGATCTGTCGACCGATCAGGCAGATCTCTGCTACAATTAAACCTTGTTTTCTGTATTTAGCTTTGTTTCAACATTTCATTCCTGAAATTAGTTACAAATATATTGTTGTCCTGCATTTGATATTAGTTTTGTCCTTCAATTTCATAATTTCGTATTGAATTGTTCAATTCCCAAATAGGTTAAGTTTAGTTTTCACAATTTCCTAGATAAATTCTGCTTTAGCTAAGTCTACTTTGTTTCAACTGTTATTTCATCTATTGTCGCAAACAAACCCCCATCTTATCTGAAAACCCCAAAAATATAAAACGACAACTTCAAGCTTGAACTAAACACTCTTAACTAGTCATTGGAAAAATACGACTTGAGGCCCCTATACTACACTTAGATTTGTGAGCTAAGGGTTTTTAATTTATAAATATTTTAAATTTGAGGCTCATTCGTGACACTCGTTATTGGGCCCATCAGCAGTCGATTGGTCCAGGGTCGACTACCTTCTGTGAGTTTCTGTTCCTGCTGGCAGTCGACTATTATATTACCAGTCAACTGCCCAGCTTACAAGGACACTCCTCCTCACTCCGAAGACCCTCCTCCATGTGTGCCTTCAAGCATACTCCCTTGGCTTGCCCCTTAAAGTCCTCTTCCACCGGCTATCGTCCCTCGGATGCGCACGCAAGCTCTCGGCTTGCCTCCATGCCACCCTTCACGTGTGCCCTTTGAAGTCCACTTCCCGGCTTGCCCTTGGAGTCCTCTTCCCTCGGCTCTTGTCCCTTCATGACTTAGCTGACTCTTCACCAGCAACCTTGACTGTTGCCTTCGCGCCCTCTTCATCTTCGGCTCCCGTCCCTCGGATGCACACAAGCCTCCAGCTTGCCTCCATGTCATCATTCACGCATGCCTCGAAGTCCGCGCCCCTCGGCTCATCATCCCTGCTATCCATGGTCCCTCAGGTGCACACAAGCCTCCAGCTTGTCTCCATGCCACCCTTCATTGTATCGAAGCCATCCAGCTAAGTCAATATGTGTAACCTGCAATCCTACACACTCAAATACACATATTAAGTCACAAGGGTAAACCTAACTTAAACCCTTTGTCCAAACATCAAAACACATGGTCACTCTGGACCATAGATTGCCCCAACAGGGAAGTCGTACGAGTTTTCGTCGGGCCCCTCACTACCCTCCTTGAGTCTCTTTTGAAGGTAAGTGTTCCCTGTTTCATGGGTTACTTCCTCTCATGTTTTATAACTCTCTTGTACTATGATAGGCGACTGAAGACTGCCTGACAACCAGCTGTCACTTGTCCCTTCATGACTTAGCTGACTCTTCACCAGCAACCTTGACTGTTGCCTTCGCGCCCTCTTCATCTTCGGCTCCCGTCCCTCGGATGCACACAAGCCTCCAGCTTGCCTCCATGTCATCATTCACGCATGCCTCGAAGTCCGCGCCCCTCGGCTCATCATCCCTGCTATCCATGGTCCCTCAGGTGCACACAAGCCTCCAGCTTGTCTCCATGTCACCCTTCATTGTATCGAAGCCATCCAGCTAAGTCAATATGTGTAACCTGCAATCCTACACACTCAAATATACATATTAAGTCACAAGGGTAAACCTAACTTAAACCCTTTGTCCAAACATCAAAACACATGGTCACTCTGGACCATAGATTGCCCCAACAGGGAAGTCGTACGAGTTTTCGTCGGGCCCCTCACTACCCTCCTTGAGTCTCTTTTGAAGGTAAGTGTTCCCTGTTTCATGGGTTACTTCCTCTCATGTTTTATAACTCTCTTGTACTATGATAGGCGACTGAAGACTGCCTGACAACCAGCTGTCACTTGTACACCTGGCCGGAGATTGAGGTCTTGACCCGCCGAGCCCTGAGAGCAGAGGCCACAACCAACCATGAGCATAGGGCGGGACTCATGCAAGCGAGGGTCAGCAGAGCTCTCCGAGCGAAGGTAGAGCATCAGCTGGACACCCTGTTGTCAATGGAATCTTCCCTACAGAGTTCCCGGCGCTGGGAACGTTTGATGTCCGAGAGGTCTGTGGCCCTTATCGACGACCTGCTCCGGGTGACTCAGGAGCGGGACCAGCTTCAGGAGAGGGAGGAAAAGTTGTCAGGGGATGTCCGACTCCTAGAGACTTCGACCTGGAAGCTGAATGAGCGGATCAAGGACCAAGCGCACTAGCTAGCCTAGAAGGAAGATGACCTAATGGCGGCAACTGATCGCTTGACCGACCTTGAGGAGGATGCGGCCCAGGCACGATCAGAAGTTCTGGCTATTTCAGAGAGACTCCAAGAGGCCCTGGAAGACCAGGCCAAAATGTCTTCTGGGGTGGCTCGACTAAAGATTGCCCAGGAGGCAGCCGAGCCCAAGATGCGCGATCGCCGAGTTGCCGAGGACTCCCATCTCAAGGAGGTTGAGGCAGAATTCAAGACCAGATTCTTGGAGTCGGACGAGTTCGGTGATATCTTGGCCAGCCAATTAATGAAACGCTTGAAGAAGGGCTTCCATGGGGCCATCAATCAACTTAGGAAGGCCCAACTCTTGTCGTTGGACGCCGACTTGAGTTTTATGAGAATTAGCCGAGTCTGGGATGAGCTCCCTCCAGAGGACAGGAAGTTATAGAAAATATAAAACTGTCCCCCCCCCCCCCCCCCCCCCGCGGTCCCCCAATGTACTCCTTTTGATTGTAATGAAAACATTTCTTCGACTTACTGTCTCGAGTATTTTGTTTGTTTGGCTCCTCATATTATTTGTATTCATCGTGAGGACCAAGAGAATCGAAGAGTCGGTGTTGTTCTTTGCCTCAAGGGGCCAGATACCAAACTAACACTCATGAAAGGTGAGTGTTCCCTCCCGACCCATGGGGCAAGGGAGCTAGGGAGCCAATGCTCGTCTCTAGCTATCTCTTAGGTTGGTTTTGGGAATCCCGCGCCCCTCGTGACATCAAGTGTCTCCTGGGCCGCGATAACCTAGGGGGTTTTGGTTTTCACCTCGGGCGTGGGTCTTCCCGAGGTAACCCTGAAAGTTCGCCTGCCTGGTCCGAAACTATTCATCTGTGGGATCCATATTGGCTCCCTTCTCTATTGAGTGTCTGGTGAGTCCGCGAAATCTGAACAATCGTCTCCGGGCCCAAGGCGATCCCTTGAATTGATTCATAAAGGTTAGCGAGTTTCGAGCCACCGCCAAAGCATGCCAATCAACGGCGACAGAAAAGAGGCGACACTTTGAGATTGGCGTCGATTATCGCCCCTGCGCTGTGCCCTCATTAAATGCACGAGGGCGGCTCCCTATAAAGGTGGAAGGTTGAACTGCTCTCCCCCCCCCCCCCCCCCCTCAATCTTTCTTCCCTCCTCTTGTTAGAGCCCATGAGCAAGGAAGGGAAGAGAGGTCACAGCTTGGAGGAGGAACCGGCGAGGGAGGAGGTTCACTGCCTAGAGGGGTGCAAAGCCCCATCTGCACAGGTTAAGCAAGGCGCTCTTAGAATCCCCTGTGAAGGTACAACCTTCCAGTACATCTTCTACTGTCCTCCCTTCTGACAGGGGTCGTCTGTCTCACCGGAGAGCATAGAAGAGATGATGTCGCATATTTCACTGGGGAGCACAACAGAGATGGAATCACATATTTCACCGGAGAGTCCAGAAGAGACATCACATGCTTCGCCGGAGAGCATAGCAAAGATGATGTCATCTCTTTCACCCGAGAGCATAGCAAACTCCCCCGGACTTTATATCATAAAGTGCCTCCAGTTAGTTGCTCCCATGTTCATTACGGAGGCTCTCCATTTAATGATCGATCCCTCCCCCGAATTTTGGGCATCGGTTGGTCGTCCACCTCAGGCGTCAGTCAGGCATGGAGTAGGTTGTCATTCAAGGAGGAGTTGTAGCTGCTGTTTTTCCTTTCCTCCCTTTGCGTTTCACTTTTCATCTTTGTTTCTAAATGTGAGTTGAATGTAAGAAGTAATCAGGGCCTTTAAATGGAACTTTTTCGTCCCTTTACCCTGTGTACCCCAAGTCATTCCTGTCTCCTTTTTGTCTGTGTGTGGTTATAAGAATGGAGGACCAAGAAGTCCCAGCCGCGGCCGCAGATTCAGGGGGTCAGGACTGTAATAAAAATAACTCTCAACTCACCCACCACTAGAAGACGGTTCCGAGCTAAGCAACCAGGCGGAGATGATGAGGCACTAGAGGAGAGCCCCGGCAAAGGAGTGATCTCCTCTATCGGGTCCACTGATTGTATCCCCTTTGACATGTAAGCGCTTCAAACAATAATCAGATATTATGCTTGTTTCCCTCGTTTGAGGATGTTGTTTCATATTTGGTCGGCTGTGTGTTAATTTTCTTCCCCTACATTCCCACTAGCCTCCTACAGTTCATGGTTAGAGGTTGTAGGGTCTACTTGGCTCTAGGTTGGGCCTCCGCAGCACCCGGACCCAATCTACTTACCTCGGGCATCCGCAGTACCGCGAGATAGTAAGGTTTGAGATCTTGGTCGGGCATCCACAGCAACCAGACCAAGCCTACTTACCTCGAGCATCCGCAACACCACTAGGTAGTAGGGTTTGAGATCTTGGTCGGACATCCGCAGCACCCAGACCAAGCATACTTACCTAGGGCATCCGCAGCACCGCGAGGTACGTAGTAGGGTTTGAAATCTTAGTCGGGCATCCGCAGCACCGCGAGGTAGTGGGGTTTGAGATCTTAGTTGGGCATCCATAGCACCCAGACCAAGCCTACTTACCTCGGGCATCCGCAACACCGTGAGGTAGTAGGGTTTGAGGTCTTGGTCGGGCATCCGTAGCACCCAAACTAAGCCTACTTACCTCGGGCATCCGCAGTACCGCGAGGTAGTAAGGTTTGAGATCTTGGTCTTGCAAAATACGTCATAATTAGAGATTGAACTACGAATACCTGAGACAGTGACTAGTCACCCTACTACTGTACCATAGCCCAGGCGCTCTCAACTCTTATATTTTGCTAGAGCTTACCTTTGCAGTTTGACTTCGCCACCACAATCATTCCCCGTTAGGTACTCGACCATAAGATGCACTGAACTTCAACATTACTCTTGATGTTCTTCATCTTGTGATCCCTCTCGGATATCACATTCCACCTTCAATCTCTATGAATATCAAATTATCAAACTACCAACTTGATCATCCCAACTCATGCTTCAAAGCTGCTCCAATATCACCACGGTGCTTCCTCCTGATCTTATGGTCCCTTAGTCACCTTGTGCAACTTTTTATTATCTACATGAACCTTCAAGCCAGTGTGAGCTTGTTGTCTTAGCCACACCAAATCACTATTATCATCACCTTAATTTTATCGAGTCACGAGCTCTCTAAACTCCATATTTATTTTTGCAAATCTCTACATATTCATACACAAATATTAAAATCTGAAATTGAATCCGACCCCTAAAAAAACAAAAACAATTAAAGAGGTTTTTTAACCTCGGACGACTAACTCGATTCTACGAAAGTTTTTCATCGGACATCAAGATAAATCGGAAAATGCTTGCGGCGAGCGGCTCAGAAGCCCAACTCTCAAGATTCATGTCTCATTTGGAGGAAAAATTTCTACAAAATACACTGTAACTGAGGATTGAACCGCGAATATCTGGGATGATAACTAGTCGTCCTTCCGCTATACCATAGTCCCGAGGCCTGAACCCTAGGCATGGTGTAGTAGAAAGTAACTAGTCGTCATCCCAAATATCCGCGGTTCGATCCCCAGCTACGGCGTATTTATAGGAATTTTTCTTCTAAATGGGGCACGAATCCTGAAACATTGAGTTTTTGGACCATCCATCGTAAATACTTCTCGATTTATCTTGACGATCGATGAAAAATTTCTATAGAGCCAGGTCGATCGTTCGAAGTTCGACGTTTCTCAATCTCATTAAAAGGAAACCAGTTGATTAGAGGGTCATGGTAATGAATCCGAACACTCGGTTGCACCATTAGAGGCCAAACATAGAGAGATTAATCATAATTTTTTTTTATAATTACCTTTAGAAATAATTTTTAAAACATTCTACAAATTTTAAAAAAAAATTCAAGATGTCCCTAAGTTTCATTAATATTAAAACGCCTTCAAGTTTCATAATTTTAATTATAAAATGAAAATATTGGGAGATTTAACTTTATTAAAATATAAAGGGTATTTTAAATCTATTAAATTTGACGGCATTTTGACAATTCTCTTTTTATGGTGGTTTATTTGTTTTCATCTTGGTTAGGTCTGATTATTATCTTAGTCATCGTCTTGGTTGGGTCTTTTTATTATCATCATATTCGTCGTCATAATTTTAAAAATCGAACCGGAATTAAATTTTGGCTCCTCCCTTTCGTCTTCGATGCGCCATGGCTCGACGGCCCGAGCCACATTCTCCACCCAAGCCGCATCGCCGCCGGCCTCCGACCTCGCCCACCTCCTTCTGGCTGCCGCCCTCACCAATTCCTTCTCACAATCGCCCGCTGCCACCCCTAGGGTCGACGGTCCCCTGCCCGAAGCAGCCGCTCTCCACGTCCTCCGCCGTCCCTCCCTCCCTGCCTCTGCCAAACTTTCCTTCTTTCGATGGGCCATCTCCTCCGCCGAGTACACCCCTTCCCCTTCCGCATTCTCCGTCCTCCTCCGCTCTCTCTCCCACTCCCGACCGCCTCTCCTCGACCCGCTCCGTCCACTCCTCCGGCAGGCCCTCTCGTGCTCCCCCATCGCCGTCGATCCCTCCACTTTCCGCTCCGTCCTCGATGCCTTCCTCCGCTGCGGCCGCTTCGACTCGGCTATTTCCGCCCTCGCCGATGCTGAGGAGCTCGTTGGCCCCAGCGCAGCCTCCGTGCTTCTCACTCCCGGCACATACACCTCCATCGTTCTCGCATTGCTTCAGAAGTCGCAGCTCTCGCTCGCCCTTTCCCTGCTCCGCAAGATCCTCCGCGCATCCATCGTACCCGACGCCCTGCCCTGCAATCAGTTACTCGTCGCGCTGAGGAAGGCCGATAGGAGGGACGAGTTCCGCTCGCTGTTTGACGAATTGTGCCAAAGGGGTTTTCTTTTTGATATTTGGACCTATAATATTTGCATCCATGCCTTTGGATCCTGGGGCGATTTGAATCTTGCTCTTGGTCTCTTCAAGGAGTTGAAGACGAAGGAACCCCAAGTGCTTCCCGATCTCTGCACCTACAATTCAATCTTAGGATCCCTCTGTTATGTGGGGAAGATTACTGATGCATTGATCGTCTACCAGGAGATGAAGGAAGCTGGTCTTGGACCTGATAAGTTCACTTACCTCACACTGATCAATGGTTGCTGCAAAACCTACCGTGTCGATGAAGCTTGTCGAGTGTTCCATGAAATGGAGTACAATAATGTTCGTGCTGACACTGCCCTCTACAACACCCTTCTAGATGGTCTTCTGAAGGTCCGAAAGCTAAATGAGGCATGCCAATTGTTTGAGAAAATGGTCTCTGAGGGGATCCGGGCCTCATGCTATTCCTACAACATTTTGATTGATGGATTGTTTAAAAACGGGAGACAAGCTGCTGGCTTCACTTTGTTCATTGAATTGAAGAAAAAAGGTCAATTTGTGGATGCCATCACATACAGCATTGTTGTGCAACACCTGTGTAAGGAAGGCAAGGTGGAAGAAGCACTTGAATTGGTGAAGGAGATGGAAGAAAGAGGGTTGACGGTCGATCTGGTTACAATTACTTCTCTACTTATTGCTTTGCACAAAAATGGGACATGGGACTCGCCAGAACAACTTATGAAGTATGTGAGGAACAGTGCTGTGTTGCCAAGTGTTCTCAGGTGGAAGGCTAGCATGGACTCCCTGATGAAAGGCCCACAGGACAAGAGCAAGGACTACACCTCAATGTTTCCTGTTGTTGCCAACCTTAGTGATATTATGAATTGGATCAACTCAGCACCTAGCATGAACCCCGATGCTTCCACTTGCAATACCGAGTCAAAAGATGAGTGGTCTTTGACACTCTACCTGGACAAACTTGCTGACAGATCTCATTCTTTTGAGAATAATTCTCAGAAATTAACTGACTTTAGAGGACTGAGAGTAGAAGAGAATCGAATTGATTCTTTTGATAGTGATATGGTTAATACATACATGCCAATATTTTTAGCAAAAGGTAAACTAAGCTTTGCTTGTAAGTTGTTTGAAATCTTTGCCTCGTTGGGAATGCAACCTGTGAGCTATACCTACAATTCTTTGTTGACTTCATTCATCAAGAAGGGATATTTGACTGCAGCATGGAAAATTCTTCAGGAGATGGGAGACAAATTATGTCCTGCTGACATTGCAACCTATAATCTAATAATCCAAGGATTGGGGAAGATAGGAAAAGCAGAGCTTGCAAGTGCAGTTCTTGATCAGCTGTTGAAGAAGGGTGGGTATCTCGACATTGTGATGTACAATACTTTCATTCATGCATTGGGAAAGGCCAAAAGACTAGATGAAGCCAACCAACTTTTCAAGCAAATGGTTACTAGTGGTGTCAATCCAGATGTTGTGACCTTTAATACCTTAATAGAGGTGCATGCTAAGGCTGGCAAAGTGAAGGAAGCCTATAACTTTTTGAGGAAAATGTTGGCTGCAGGATGCTCCCCAAACCACGTGACTGATACAATCTTGGATTTTCTTGAGAAGGAGATTGACAGGTTGAGATATCAAAAGGCTTCATTCAAGCGTGACAAGGAAGAGGCCGATGGAGATTGAAAATAGAAAAAGAAAAATCTGTGTTTGCTTCTTAACACGAGAATTTGAAAACCTCTGAGTGAGGTATGATTCCTTGGTAATGATAAATATAAATAGGAATCACCAGATAGCCTCAGGGTTAAACTAGAAGTTTTCAGGAGACATGCCTCTGAAAAAGTTTCCTGATAAAACTCTTTAACACTTCCTTACTCCTAAAAATCCTCTATGCCAGTATATTGAAACAAAAACTTTTCTATGACAGAACACCTAAGAAGATGTGTGGATGTTGTCTCTGAATTTCATGTAGCAGATATTGTGAAATACAAGAAATTGTACGCACATGCAGCAGTGCATGATGCATTTTGGAAAGTTTCGAGACAGATGGTTTTCATAGATTGGAAGGGAGGAAGGGATGAAATTGCCAGACTCCTTTGTGTACCGTCAAAATAGGAACCTTAGTGACTGCAATATCCAAATGCATCAATAATTGTTCCTGTACAACTTATGCTTATGCTGAAGTGACTCAGGAGAACAGTACCATTAGACATTGCTTGGTTTGGATGGGGGAGTTGATGGATACTGAGATGAGGTGGAGGACAAGACCTCTGTTTGCGACTCATGAACTCAAATTTGGGTAAACTGAGAGAGTAATGCACACTATTGTTGTAGATGATGCAGAGCATGAAAACAACTTTAGGAAATTGAACTTTCAAATGAAACAAATGGTTGGTTTCACCTAGCAAACTATTGTGAGAAGTATATTTTTGTACACATTTGACCTGCAAATATGACGACCAGTTAGTTCCTGATAATATAATGATCATCAGGATCACCTTTTAGAAATTTATATCTGCGGTCCTTTGGCAATCAGGTACATCAGGCAGCAAAAGTAAAATAAGGAAAAGAATAATCATATTAATCTTTTGTTTGGTCTTTACCTGATATTGTGGAAATCCTCTGAGCAAATAAAAGGTATATATGCATTCCAAATTGAGCATACATTTTTTGAAGTTAGATCTGCTATGGAAAGTGATTTAATTAACTCAGCTTCCTACCAGGCGTATGTTCAGGTATAAATTCCAATTTCATTGCCTCTAATGAAAGTTTTGAAGGGGAGCCTGATGAAGGCCCAAAACTGAATAATTTTGTTGCCATACTTCTTGCCACACAATTTCTCTGATTCAAACAAGCTGGAGTAAGGAGGTTTTTTTGGCATAGTTTACACCGTGTATTTCCTCAACAAATGATGCTGTTTTTTTCCCTAGCTCCACCATATGACTTGGAGGAGAAGGTGACCTTGGGAAGGAAAAACTGCTCTCTTGATCTTGCAAACAGGATTATATCTGAAATTGTTACTGCACTTCCCCAATTGCAAGGAACACCTCCAGATCTCTGAGAGAAGATGACTAGCGCCTTAACTTCTGTTTGCAGTCCTGCATTCCGTCCAAACAGGGGCTTGCTGCACTATCTGCAGGTTTGCATCTTGGTTTCCACTGAATGTGTGTTTGAAATTTTGCACAGGATCTACTATTTGGAGCCTGTCTTTGAATTCAGATTTGAGGTTGAGCCATTTCATTTGAGTTTGGAGGGTGTCACAATCTTTGTAGGTACTATATGCAATCTCTGGTCTCCCTTTATCAACCCTTCACAAGACATCGTTGTTATCCTAATAGCTGCAATGTTTTGTAAACACAATGGTTAATGTTATTACTATATTTTTAGAGATTTAACATCACCTATAGAAAATGTGGTTTCTAGATTTGTGCTAATAAACAGTTGAAATTTAAACTGTTTTAAGTTATAAAGCTCATTGTAACATTTTGATATTACGATCTGTGAGCTCCTATAAATACTTCTTTACGTGATGTAGAAATGTCATAGCATGAGGTTTGCCATTCTGGACACGCATATATTGTACATGCTATTGATCAACTAGATCAAACCATTCAGTTAGTAATGTGATAACCTTTTTCAGTGTGAAAGAGGAACCGCTGGGTAGTGGTTGGTACATGCTAGTCATTGGGTATATCTCAATCTTTGCCCAACTGCTACATAATTATCTTCCCACTACGACTGAGTTGAGCAGTATGGGTTTTAAACACGATTTTAACCTCTAACTATATTTAAAATTAACTAGTTTCTGAATTTCTAGTTTGTTTCTTTGCTATAATATGGTTCTGTATAGAGTGTGATCCTGTCGACAAACGAAGACCGGTTCTCACTCGGATGACTCGGTCTGACCAAGACACCCGGTCTGCTGTAACACGGGGGGTTGGACTCGGCTCGAATAGGGGTCAGGCTCAAGTCACTCGGCTCGGACCAAAGTGGGGCGCTCAAAGGAGAGTTGAGGTTGCAAAATGGCAGCAAGCTCCCCTTTGCGAAGCACACAGGGGGGTTTATATAGGAGGAGGAAAACACTCTGCTATGTCAGAGCCGTCCTATCTCATTAAGGAATGATCAGTTGATAAATCATACTAGTGACAGCTGTATTAATGCTGTGAGACTGCCACAGCCGCCTGACACCCTGTATAAACGGTCTCTTCAGCTCCTCATTAACTCTTGGCGACTCTGTCAGGTGATGATTATGTCGAGGGGCTGCCACCTCATTACTGACGGGAACGAGCTATAATTGTTCAATTGATCCCAAATGCCTGACCTCGGGTGACCGACCCCGAGCGCCAAACCTCGGGCGACCGGCCCCGAGTGCCAGACCTCGGGTCAACCTTGACCCGACTTAACCACTCCTAGCTGAGAACGGAAATCGAACTCGACCGAGCCACCGATCTTTCTAAAAAATCATCAACCCGGATCACAAGCCTCCCCCTCAAGTCTAGTCGAAGGAGGCGCTTAGTCCGACTGACTAGGCTTCTGGCTCGGTCGACAGACCTCTTTCTCGCTTCCCTACGCGTCACATCATACTCTTAATCCTCTTCCTTAAATGCCGGATCTTCCATCAAATCCTCATCAATGCAAGGCCACGTGTCATCTCCCGACTGGAGACCTCTGGCAACAGAAAGCGTCACCGGCATGGCTCGCGCGGCGTTCGAACGAAGCTTCGAGGTCTGGGAAATGACAGGGATCGGACGGCGGGGATTTCACCCCGCCATTTTCCTTTCCTCCATCTAACGGCTCTCCTGATTTCACTTGCGGTATAAATAGGCCCAACCCCTCATTTTATCTCTTTTTATCCCGACCTCTGCCTTTTCTTTAACTTTTGTCCGATCTCTGCCGCCCGACCCCCTCAACTCCGGCAAGCAGCGTTTCCGGCGAGCGGTGTTCCCGGCAAACTTCCTTTTTAGGTATTTCTTTCTTCTGCCGAGTCTTTGCTGTGCCTTTTCTGACTTCGCCTCGATGGCCGAGTCGTCCGTGGCACCTGAGCCGTGGTATCTATCCACCCGTTCTTCGCTGTCCCTAGGTTAGTTAGAAACCTTGCGCATAGATTATCTAATCCCCGAAGACCACGCAATGACCCTTCCCGACCGGCGAGGTCGGCCACATGGACCCCCCTTAAGTTATTTCATTGTCTTCTCCAACCAATTGTTAGCTGGCTTACGCTTTCCCCTACATCCGTTCTTCCGCGCAGTCTGTCGCTACTTCCAGGTGTCCTTGTCCCAATTAGCCCCCAACTCGATTAGAATCTTATGCGGCACCGTGATCATCTTCACAGCTCATAAAGTCCCCTTGGAACCTCGGGTGTTCCACTATTTCTATTATCTTAAGAAACAAGAGCCCGGGAATTTCTACTTCCAAGCTCGCATTAACTCGGCCTTCTTAGAGAAGGTCCCTTCGTCCAACAAAGGCTGGAAGTCTCATTTCTTCTATATCCAGTCAACCCCCCCACCGAACTGGCCTACTGTGTGGGTAGAAGACCTGCCCAATCACCCTCAGCTGCCTAAGAATCTTCGCTCGGACCCGGGCTATCGATCTGCCTTCTCCAAGCTCGGGGGAGCCCGATATCACGCGGGCAAGCTACTGATCGAGGGTATGCTATATCTCTTCCGGCTGAGCCAAGTCCCGGCGGAACTACCTGGCACCCTCGGTAAGTCCTTATTTAATTTGTAGATTTGTTAATGCTAACTAAAACTCTTTCTCTTGTGCAGCCGAGATCATGTATAGCGCTCGGGTTGATGCTGTATTGGATCGGGAGGAAGAAGCCATGGAGGCTTTGGCCGCCCAGCTGGCGGCTGATCGGGCGGTACCGCCAGTAAACATTGCACCAGCTCCTGAGCAACTTGAAACCGTAGAAGACAGCCTGGAAGAGGGTCTTCCGGCTAGGGGTTCGGGGGTAGCGACCCGAGTGGCGGGCGAGGGGACATCTACTTAGGTAGAGGAAGAAGAAGAGGAAACGGAACAGGCAGCACCTGCTAGCTTGGTCAGGAAGCGCCGCCGGCTGGTCCTCTCCTTGGGTACGCCTTCACCTCCAGCACCGGCCTCGAGGGGTCAAGTCGCAGTGCCTTCTCGCCCCGACCGAGCTTTGCTCAGCACTCGGGCACCGACCCCGAGCTCGGCTCCTCCCCGATCCGGCACTCGTGGCCCGGCTTCATCCACGCCTCGCTCGGGAGCTCAGGCTCCTCCCTCAATAGTACCCCCATCTGGAGCATCGACCTCGGGTACCGCGCCTTCTTTCAGGGCCCCTCTGGCGAGCACTGCCACCGTCGACGCTGTGGAGGCTCTCTTGTCAATTCATTCACCCCCGAGGTCTGTGGTGGATGTCCAGGTCCCTTCAGCAACTGCTTTGACCCCGGTAGTCCAGCCTCAGCCACTTAATCTACACGGCCAACTGGTCTCGGGCTGGGATCAAGGCTGGACTGCGCCCTTCGCGATGGACTCCGTTAGTTTGGCTGACCACTTCTTCTTGGAAGCGACTCAGGTATACTCTCCCTGTGTTCGGTTGCGTATACTTACTCTTATACCCTTCATTTCATTTCGCAGCATTGGGCAATGAGTCACGCGGTCGCCAAGCGCTGGTTACCAACACTAGGGAGCGCCGGGCAGTCGAAAGAAGGGCAAGGGAGCTGGAGGCTAAGTTGGCTCAATGCACCCTTCCTCCAGGCGATGAGGGCATGGACCAACTACACTCGGAAATAACTGCGTTGAGGTCGCATATATCGGAGTTGGAGGCCCGCTCAGAGGAAGAGCAACGGACAATGGCCCAAGCCGCCGTGGAGACGGAGCGACTGTCAAACCGGGTGGCCCATCTAGAGGGCGAGAATAAGATTCTCAGGACCCGGAACACCCGAGCCCACTCTGACCTGGACAAGAAACTACAGAGGCCAAGGGTCTTCAGCGGCAACTCAAGGAATCGGGCGCCGCTCACCATCAGACCCAACTTGCTCTGAAAAACAAGGAGACGGAGCTAGCCGCCCAACAAGAGGCCTTCCAAGGTCTTGAAGCTCAGCTAGTTAGTAAAGAGAAGCAGCTATCTGCTCGGGAGGCCACCATTCAGGGGAAGGACAATGAGATTGCTCGGCTCAAGAAGGAGATAGAGGACTACAAGTCGGGCGAGTCCGCGCGGATTGAAGCAGCCCGCCTGGCTTACATTCAGTCGGACTCCTTCCTCGACCAAGTGGCCGAGCGAACCGGTGGCATGATTCTGTACGGCGTGAAGGGTGCCATCCAACAGCTGACCGAAGCCGGCCACCTTCCCGCCGACCTGCCACCCAACGCGGTGAAGCCGAGGCGGATCAAGGCCTCGATTCCTGAAGATGCCTTCCCCCCGTTCACTTAGCTTAGATTTCCACCTTCTGTTGTTTTGCATTAACTCGGCCTTCGGGCCTTAGAAAGCTTGCAAGGTTTTAGGTTGACTCGGCCCTAGGGGCTTAATTTTGTGGGGGCCACGGGCCTTTTCTTAGTTACGTTAACTTGTTACGCCTTCACTTCACCTGCCCGAACACCGTACTTGTTTATTTACGATGCTTGAGATTTTTGTTAAGTACCATCCGCTCGGCGTGGCCGACCTACTCTGTGAGGGCCGACGTTTGAATTACACCGCGAATTTTTACTAAGTGTTGATTGTTCGGGCCACGCATACCGTCCCCCTTAGTTTGATTCTCCATGCCGAGTAGAAAATTTCTCTAAGTGTCAGACGCTCGGGATAGTTGCGCCCTTAGCTATTCGATCGGGCCGTTACCCGGATTCGGGCATGTTGCTAGGTCGGGTTGATACCCTGACTCGACGATGATGCTCGATCAGGTTGATACCCGACTCAGCGTTCTAGCTCATTTCCAACGGGTCAACCTTCACGGTAGAATCGAGTCAGGTCGTGTACCCCTGTTTGACCAGTTCAGCCTTACCAGGTTGACATACTATTTCTTTTGCCTCTCAGAACGTGGGAAGCCACGCCCCGGCAATAGATATTGCGGCAAGGCGTCATTTCATATTTTCCCCGAGCAAGAGTCTGGACACCGTCCGCCTTACCCTGGCCGAGCGTGGATTGCCACGCCCGACCGGGCCCGACCGAACGTGGAACGCCACGCCCGATCGGCGCCGAATCCGGTGGGTGCGTGGGAATGTGCCCACTTATAACTTGCCTTAGCAAGAGTCTGGACACCGTCCGACTTACCCTGGCCGAGCGTGGATTGCCACGCCCGACCGGGCCCGACCGAACGTGGAACGCCACGCCCGATCGGCGCCGAGTCCGGTGGGTGCGTGGGAACGTGCCCACTTATAACTTGCCTTAGCAAGAGTCTGGACACTGTCCGACTTACCCTGGCCGAGCGTGGATTGCCACGCCCGACCGGGCCCGACCGAACGTGGAACGCCACGCCCGATCGGCGCCGAGTCCGGTGGGTGCGTGGGAACGTGCCCACTTATAACTTGCCTTAGCAAGAGTCTGGACACCGTCCGACTTACCCTGGCCGAGCGTGGATTGCCACGCCCGACCGGGCCCGACCGAACGTGGAACGCCACGCCCGATCGACGCCGAGTCCGGTGGGTGCGTGGGAACGTGCCCACTTATAACTTGCCTTAGCAAGAGTCTGGACACCGTCCGACTTACCCTGGCCGAGCGTGGATTGCCACGCCCGACCGGGCCCGACCGAACGTGGAACGCCACGCCCGATCGGCGCCGAGTTCGGTGGGTGCGTGGGAACGTGCCCACTTATAACTTGCCAGGACTGTTTTTCGGAGGCTCGGCATTCTTGTTATCATATTATCTGAGTACAATTACAAGAATCATTTCTCTCCACTCTCCTCTCGGTACAACCTTAGGTGTACTGCACTCTAGGGTCTTCCGAGTTGCTTTCCTTGAGCGTCTTGCAGATAGTAAGCTCCTGATCCCAGCACCTTATTCACCAGGAAGGGGCCACTCCATTGGGGCTCCAGCTTGCCCACTTCCCCTACCGGCTTGATTCTTTTCCAGACCTGATCACTCACCTGAAAGCTTCGGGGGATGACTCCTTGATTGTATCGGCGTCGCATCCTTTGCTGGTACGCGACCATGCGAACCGCAGCCTTGGCCCGAACCTCCTTCGATCAAATCCAGCTCTACTCGTCTCTTTTCCGTGTTGTCCTCTCCATACAGATGTCTTCTGTCCGACTCACAGCCGACCTCCATGGGGACCACAGTTTTACTACCGTATACTAACTGGAAGGGAGTGCATCCTGACCCTTCTTTGGGAGTGGTCCGAAGAGCCCACAGAACACCAGGCAGCTCGTCCACCCAAGACCCACCGACCTGGTCTAACTTAGCTCTGAGCCCTTTCAGAATCTCTCTGTTAGCTACTTCGGCCTGGCCGTTACTCTGGGGATATGCCACTGAAGTGAAGGCCTGTTTGATTCCAAATTCCTTGCACCACTCTCTGATCATCCGGCCTTGAAACTGTCGACCATTGTCTGATACCAGCTTGTGGGGTATGCCATATCGGCAGAGAATGTTCTGCCAAAGGAATTTCTTCACTGCTTGCTCGGTGATCCGAGTCAGGGCTTCTGCTTCGATCCACTTGGAGAAGTAGTCTACTGCCACCAACATGAATTTCTTTTGACCGGCTGCCCTGGGGAAGGGTCCTATATATCCATGCCCCACTGATCAAAGGGACAGGATACAGTGGACGTCCGCAGCATCTCGACTGGTCGGTGTGATAAATTTTGATACTTCTGACAAGAAAGGCAAGAGAGGACTAGCTTCTGAGCATCTTTCTGTAAGGTAGGCCAAAAATAATCGGCTAGCAGGACCTTCCTCGCCATAGACCGACCTCCCGAGTGGTTACCGCAGGACCCCAAGTGTACTTGTCGTAGCACATAGTCTGCCTCTTCTTCTCCCAGACATCTGAGTAGCGGTCGGGAGAAGGCCCGTTTGTATAACGTGTCTCCTATCAGAGTGAATCTGGCTGCTCTTATCTTTAGTATCCTGGCCTGCTCGGGATGATCTGGGAGAGTTCCCTCCTTCAGATAGGCGATGAATGGGGCTCTCCAGTCCCCTTCTATTTCCATTTCTGTTTCTCTTTCAACTTGGGCTACCAGCATGATTTGAGGGGAAGGCTTAGGGAGGACCCACGGACGGACAGAGCTGGCCAGCCTAGCCAATTCGTCCGCCTTGACATTGTCTCCTCGGGGAATCTGCAAGATCTGAACTTCTTGAAACTCTGCCTGTAACTGTTGGTAGGCCTCCACGTAAGCTTGTAGCTTCTCATCATTTACCTCAAACTGCCCCGCAACCTGCCGAGTTACCAGTTGAGAGTCCGAGTGCAGGATGACCCGAGTGGCCCCGACGTGCTTGGCAGCTTACAGGCCTGCCAGGAGAGCTTCATACTCTGCTTGGTTATTGGTGGCCGGGTACTCTAGGCGCACCGCCAGATGAAGGGGGTCTCCCTTGGGAGACAACAGTAAGACCCCCACGCCACTCCTTGCCCGAGTGGCCGACCCATCCACATAGATCTTCCATATTCCTTCTTCTTCCTCTGCATGGAGCTCACTCAGGAAATCAGCCAGGGCCTGAGCTTTGATTGCAGTTCGGGGTTGGTACTGGATATCATACTCACTCAGTTCGGTTGTCCATTTAACCATTCGACCTGAGATTTCAGGGTTGATCAACACCTTCCCGAGCGTGCTGTTGGTTAGCACTCGGATAGGATGAGCAAAAAAGTATGGTCGTAGTCTCCGAGCCATCAACACAAGGACATAAGCCAATTTCTCGAGTGTGGTATACCTACACTCGGCTTCCTTTAATAAATGTCCAAAGAAGTAGACTGGTTGTTGCTCAGTCTCCTTCTGAGTTACAAGTACAGCACTTACAGCTCCCTCAGTGGCTGACAGATAGACATATAAGGGCTCTCCCTCCTCAGGCTTAGCTAGTATTGGCAGGCTGACCAAATAAGACTTCAGCTCTTCAAAAGCTTGATCACATTCGGCATCCCACTGGAATTTGGAGGTTTTGCGCAGGACCTTGAAAAACGGCAGACTTCTATCAGCCGACCGGGAGATGAATCGGGATAGTGCAGTGATCCTCCCCGTCAAGCGTTGGACTTCCTTTAGGTTTCTGGGCGGAGGCATGTCTAGTAGAGCTTTCACCTTGCCTGGATTAGCCTTTATTCCCCGTTCGGTCAAGATGTAGCCGAGGAATTTACCACTCTTAGCTCCAAACAAGCATTTGACCAGATTGAGTTTAAGGTCATACCTCCGGAGGGTACAGCAGGTCTCTTGCACATCTGCTATCAGGTCGGCAGCTTGGAGGGACTTGATGAGGATGTCGTCCATATACACTTCTACATTCCTCCCGAGCTGTTCCTTGAAAACCTTGTTCATCAGCCTCTGATAAGTCGCCCCGGCATTTTTAAGCCCGAAGGGCATAACAGTGTAGCAATAAGTACCCTCTGCCGTAACAAAACTGACCTTCTCTTGGTCATCCGGGAATAATGGGACTTGGTGGTATCCCTGATAGACATCCAGCATGCAGATAAGCTCACTTCCCGCGGTAGAGTCTACCATCTGGTCTATTCGTGGTGTCTTTTGCTGCTCGCAAAATGTTGAAGGAACAACCTCTTGAAGTCAGAGAAGTCCCTAACCGATCCCTCGGGGAGCCTGTCGAACCATCGTTGGGCCGGCCCCGCCAGAGTGGTCAGGAAAGCTCGACATTTGATACCATCTGCATACTGATGTAGCAACGATGCATTTTCAAATTTCATCAGATGTTCTTCCGGGTCCGTGGCTCCCCCGTATTCGGGGATGGACAGGAGCCGGAAATGCTGGGGCACTGGCTCTTGTATGATTTGGCTCGAGAAGGGGAGCCCAGTGCGCTCTCTCGAGGTCGGCACAATGGGAGCCTTCCCTTTGTTAGTTCTGGCCTGATTGGAAGAGGCTTCATGCGGGTCTGACTGTCCTGCCCCTTCCGCTGGGCCAAACAAAGCTCGGTAGAAATGAGGACTGTCTCCTTGGCGACCTCCTCCTTCGTTGCCCCCTTGGGCTGTGGGCTCGGCCGGTCCCGTCCGAGTGGGTTGAGCGGCTGTCTGTTGCGCCGCTGCCAACTTTTAGCCTTGGCCTCTATCCTCTATCAGCAGATCAAAGTCTTCTTGTGAGAGAGTAATAGTCACCCTGTTGGAGTCACTCATCTTCGTCTTTCGATCAGGCAGATTCCCACAGACGGCGCCAAATTTGATCCTGTCGACAAGCGAAGACCGGTTCTCACTCGGATGACTTGATCTGACCAAGACGACCCGGTCTGCTGTAACACGGGGGGTCGGACTCGGCTCGAATAGGGTTCAATCTCAAGTCACTCGGCTCGGACCAAAGTGGGGCGCTCAAAGGAGAGTTGAGGTTACAAAATGACAGCAAGATCCCTTTTACGAAGCACACAGGGGGTTTATATAGGAGGAGGAAAACACTCTGCTATGTCAGAGCCGTCCTATCTCATTAAGGAATGATCAGTTGATAAATCATACTAGTGACAGCTGTATTAATGCTGTGAGACTGCCACAGCCGCCTGACACCCTGTATAAACGGTCTCTTCAGCTCCTCATTAACTCTTGGCGACTCTGTCAGGTGATGATTATGTCGAGTGGCTGCCACCTCATTACTGACGGGAACGAGCTATAATTGTTCAATTGATCCCAAATGCCTGACCTCGGGTGACCGACCCCGAGCGCCAGACCTCGGGCGACCGGCCCCGAGTGCCAGACCTCGGGTCAACCTTGACCCGACTTAACCACTCCTAGCTGAGAACGGAAATCGAACTCGACCGAGCCACCGATCTTTCTAAAAAATCATCAACCCGGATCAGATTGTATCTTGGGGTGCAGGGCCGAATCAAACCCATGAAATAGCTGAATTTCTCCTTAGGACACACCTTCCACCTCCTGACCTTCTTGTTTATTTAATTTTATATTTAATTAATTGTTTTAAGCATTTTGTTGTTGGAATTATTTCGACTATATGTTTAATCACTTGGTTGACTTTTGTTATGTGCAAAATTGTCTCCATATTTCCATAAAACTTTGTTGAAAATGATCCTTTAAATAGAAAACAGATCATTGAAAGGATTTTTTATGCTCCTATTGAAAGTGATAATTAAATAAAGATGTGAGTAACTGCAAACAATGTCTTCCTAATATTTCTGTCAGGTGATTTATAACGTATCTCTTATTGCCCACTAGATCACTGAGATCCGGGACTTTGCTGGTGAGGAAATCGAGGTTAAGAAATTAGTTGGTGCTGACTCTAAGGAGGCATCTGAGAAGGCTAGAGCATCTAGCACTCCTCCAACCGCATTGGACACTGTTCTAGAGCAGATAAAGAAAAAAACTAAGCTCAGTGTCCTTGATAAAACCAAAAAGGATTGGAATGAGTTTAAGGATGAGAATAAGGGTTTGGAAGAGGAGCTAGATGCCTACAAGAAGAGCTCAAATCAGTATCTGGACAAGGTTTCTTTCTTAGAGAGAACTGATCTTAGAGAATTTGAAAGAGAGAGGGATGCTCGACTCACATTACAGGCAAGGAGGAGGACAGATATGAGAGAGATGATTTGTGATGCATCTATCTACTGCATATTGACTACTAGAAGTTTTACTTTGTCTCCATTAGCAACCAAAAGAAATCATTGGAATCAACATTACTGCTGCAAAAGGAGAGCATGATTTTTCTCTATTTTCATGGTTACTAATAGCTTTGCTTTAATCAGTCATTATACCTGCAGTTGTGTTGTAAGGCAACTGTGAGAAAGCCAAGGTACAGCAATGATGACATCAACTGTTTGGTTGCTCTGGAACTTCTATCTTCAATGGCAAAAAAATTGTGACAAGGTTAATGTGTAATCTAAGTCTTTTCCATCTCTTCGCGTTGCTATGGAAACTTTTTAGCTATTTTTGATGGCAAAAAGAGAAAAAAATTGTGGCAAACAATCTTTGCTGGTTCAGTATGAAGTTTGTAGCTACAAATTTGAGATGTCTAGCTAACTAGTTGTCGAACCACATAAAATTGATTCGTATGTTGTGTCTGTGTTTAATTTTTTTAATGTTTTTGTTGCATACTAAATTACTAATTTGAATTTTAATATTAGCACTAAAGAAAAGCGTGCATTTTTTTATCATCTAAGCTGTGTTACACATCTAATAAAAACACATGAGTTATTATTTTTTAAAAATATTTTTAAAATAATAAAAATGATTTTTTTTAATTGCTATATAAATTGTAATTTAAACAAGTTATTAAAAATATAAATCTTGTGTGTGTAATCTTATTTTTTTAAAAATAAAAAATAGAAATTGTAATTTAAAGTTTGTAACTTTTATGAATAAATTATTTTTTAAAAATAAATGCAAATAAATATAACCATACAAACATTTTAATCAAAAATATTATAGACATTTTTTATTCAAATTTCAAAATGAATACATAAATTTACTAAGGGTTTAGAGTTTAGGACATGCTTGTAAATCTATCAAAAAATTAAAAATGATCATGTATCATTTTTATTAAAATTTTTATATGATTTAAAAATTGAATTTAAATATATAGATACGCTATAAGGATATAAGTGGTTATTAAGTTTATTGATGTTTTCAAAATTATCAAATGTAGTTTGATTGGCCAAAATTAACAAATGGGAGAGTTTGTCTCTGCTCAAAAATTTTAAAATCATAAATCTTGTTTTGGATATAAATTTAGCAATTTTAATCATGCAATAATTTTGATTAGAACTATTGTATGATCTTTCTTTGAGTCATTGGATAAGTTTATAACTATAGATGCATTCTAATAGTCTAGAGTCTAGACATCTACAATGCATCTGTATAACTAAATTTAAAATGAGTAGAAAATGACTATTTAGTAACTAAAATTGTTAGATCAACATTTTTATGATTTTAGTTTATTAGAAAGTATGGTCTTTGTATTAATTAAAATTCAAAAATTAAATAGAAAATGACCATGTAATTTTTTATATAAAATTATTATATAATCTTTTTTATTAATTTTTTATAATTTTATTTACAGTTTACCTTTGTAAAATTAATTAACTTTTTACTAAAATGAAGCGCTTCTGGTTGAGCTTTGGGGGTGTGATTAGACACTATCTTGGAACGAGTTTGAGCATTGAAAAAACTCGTTGTAAGGAGCTTGTGATGATTCGAAGTGTCTGCTTCGAGTCCTTTTTATACAAGTTTATCGATCTCCCGGAAAAGCCTTTCGATCGCCTAATAAATTGTTCTACTCCCGCTAACGCTGTGTTTATCCTTCTTCGTTTGCCGGATTAATAGGATTGCTGATCGAACCTTTTCATGCCAGCATTCTTAGGATCTAAGATCTAGTTATCGTATATTTTATAGACATTTTTCTTTAAATGAGGCGTGAATTTTGGGACGCTGGATTTCTTGACCGTCCATCACGAACGCTTCTCGATTTATCTTAGAGACTGGTGAAAAATTTTCATAGGATTGGATCAGTTATTCGAGGTTTGACGTTATCTAACATCGTTAATCATTTTTCAAATGGATTGATGATTAATATTTAGATTTTGCCATCATAAAATTTAATTTGTTGGGAGTTCATCAGATGATTGAGGTATTCTAAACTAGCAAGTAACAAAGTAAGCAGCGACATACCAAACAAATTGGCTTAACTAAGATATATCAATTAAATAATGTAACCATCTTAGTAAGCGAGCCTGCAATAACTAAAAAGAAAAACGTAGCATGTAATATTCGACACTTAGCGAGCGAATTCACTTTTACCGGGAGAATATAAAGAACTCGAAAAAGAATCTAAAAATGAAATGCTAGAGATCTCGAAAAAGAATCTAAAAAAAATGAAATGCACTAAAAAGAATGACCAAGAATACGAAAAAAAATATTAACCAAGTCAGATAACGTCGAATGTAAAAAGACCGATTAGATCCCATAGAAATTTTTTACTAACGCCTATCCCGACAACCAATATTTTTCTGATAATAAGTCATAGTTGAGTTTTGAACTTAGATTCTTAATTTATCACTGAAAGATTTAACCATGATATCATACCCTCGGAGCTTAAGAATACGACAATAAAAGATTACAAGAATGGAGCTCCTAGTTGTTGATGAGCATTGTCATTTGCAAAAGTAGGGCGTAAGCATGGAGCACAAGGAGAACTTCGAAGCACAGAAAGAGTTGACGTGAGATAGATGTCGTAAAAGGGTGTCTCAAGTCTCCTTTTATAGAACTTCTATTGATGTTGATGTGGCAACAATCCGATTGGCTGAAAGCTCTTTGATTATCTGGAAGGTGTTGACGTGACTACAACTCTTATATGATATATAACGTCGTTTGTGGGTCAACTGGACTCCCTCTGTTCGCTCGGAGCTAGGTCAAATTCGATCTTGATATGCTCTTTTGAATCACTGGATCTCTCTACTATCGGTTGCCTCGAACCCTTCTTCGATCACCCAGACTCTATGATCACCATGCTTCATTTAGCCAGGAAGACCCATGGGCAGATCGTGCTCTTGAGGCACGACCTTGCCTCACATGGCCGTGGTAAACATGCTACGACCATGCCTTTTTAGGCATGACCGTGTCTCTTTCTAGTGGCTTCCATGCCCTGGGTAGGACTGTGCCTTATATACAGATTACATCGGGCCACAAACGATGCTAAAACGGAACCAAAAGCCTCCCACACAACCAAGACATGCTAAAAAGCACGTCCATGTGAAAATTACAGACTTTCCCAAGTGTTACATGGCTTGGCCATGCCTTTTAGGCATGACCATATTGAATTCCAGACTACATTGCAGACTAATATTGAACCGACCATAATTTTCTGCTAGGTTGGAGTTATGGGTTATATCACCCATCAAATGAAGAGAACTTCTTTAAGATCTACAACTTTGCTTCGGAGATCAACCCTAGAAAACCAGGGTTAGCCGTGCTAAAAGGCACGACCGTGCCTCCAGACACTACCGTGTCATGTTCTCCACCCAGATTGCAGACTAAATTTTGAATGACCATAACTTTCGGGTCGGTTGGATCCACTAGTTATGCAAACTATCAAAAGAAAGTTAATTTCATGAGCTACAATTTTTGTTTAGAGTGAAACACAATCAAATCAGGTTTAAGTAGTGAAAAACCTATTTTACAAAGCCCTGTAAGGGGTTCCAAAAGTTTGGGAGAGGTATAAAAGGGTAAGAAAACACTTCTTTGACTCATCTTGTATTTGGGGCTCCGCTCTTTTCCTCGGAGAAGGGTTCTCCTCTCTTGGGGAAACCTAAAGCCATCATCTTCATCCCATCGGATGATCCATCCACTTTCGAAGCAAGAATTTCATCTAAGACAACCAATACTACATAAATAAGTCTTCTCTTCTCTCTCAAATTTTATTTTGGGTTGTAGATTGCTTTATTTTTTATCTCTTAGTTGTATTTTCCTTGTAATGAAGTATATTCTCCAGATCTAGAATGTAAGAAGTAACTATGATGTGATGTATAAACTATGAATTTGATCATTTTCTTATTCAATGATGTGCTTATGCTTTGTTCTATGTGTTGTACATTGTATGTGTTTGATTAAATATGTGTGTGGTAAATACAAGTTGATGTGGTGAATACATGTGGATGTGAAGGATTTGTGACCACGTAGGTACGTAGATGCTTTAGATCTTATGACTGGGGGCCCTTGTGACAGAAGGGTATCTCTTTAACCAGATATCTAGAGTACTACACTGAAATGGAGATCAATTCTCTACAGAGATAATCTAATTAGAGCTTAATGAGTTTTCTTTAATTCCATATTAGGTAGTAACTTGCATAATTTAGAGATTGTATGACCGAGGGGGGGGGCCTTTATGACAGGGATATCCCTTTAACCAGACTCTCTACGTTATCTCTACTATATAATGACATTGAATGTCAACGGGAGAACACTCCTATGCACCATTGCGGGGTCATACGATAGTTAAAGTCCATACAAGAATACAAACATTGAGAATAAGAGATGAACATTCCACAGAACATAAATTAGCATTGTAGTGAAACTGAAATTTTACAACCTCTCCCCCTCCCAAAAACCAACTCTTCCTTGCTCTCACTTACTCTCTTCTCTCTCTCTCTCTCTTTCTCTCCCTCTCTCCAGTTCACAAGCTTTCCTAACAAACTTCGTTAGTCTAAATAATTTACTTTATGGATTCAACTAATGCTTAATCAACAATCCATGTAGATCGATATTTTTATTATTTAACGATTTTTCGTGCACTTGCGGATTGATAACACTTATCAATACATAATCTTTAGATTCAAGGTCGACAACACTAAAGTTGGTGACGGTAATAGTCTGTTCACCTCCAAAGAATTGTGTAGATAAGGTACAAGGTAATATGGGAATGGGGCTAGGGAAAGGTAAGCTAGTGAAAAAAAACCATAGAACAAGAAGGATGAGCAACTCAACTCGAGTTGGTTCCAAAGTATGTCAGGTGTGAAAATAATATCAACACCTCCAGCTCTAGATGTATATGTGAAATAATTGAACTTGGCCAAGTTGTTATAGAACTTGACACAAATATCAATATTTATTGCCTGATTCTAGTAAAGTTGTGTAGTAAATCATATTAGGCTATGATCTCAATGATGTCCGTACAATGATCAATAAAAGACTTTCTACTCAAATACTAGATGGCACAGGTATAAAAGAATGATGCGCATGCCTAAGTCTAAGTTCTTCATATGAAAATCTAGAGTCCTCAGTAGGAAATTGGGAGGTGCTAGCCTCAATAGCTCTACACTTAGGTTTAAAATGAAATAAGTTAACTTGAAACAACCTAAACCAACTTGAAATAATTTGAAAAGGATCAAGTTAGTCATTACCTAGGAATAATGTCATGAAAGAGGACTTGAACTCCAAGGTTTGAAAATGGGCTTGAGAATGGTTGAAAACCAGATTTGGAGAGAAATGAAGAGTTTTGAGGGTGTAGGCTCGGTGGTTGCTCATGGTCGCCTATATACAGATTCTATCGTCGACCGAAGGGATGTCTGGTCGATTTGGAGGGTCTAATTCGAGATGCCCATGAATAGTCAAGCGGGCGACCAAAGCCAGTCTCTAGTTGTTCAGGTGTATGATTTTTACCATCATATTTATGGTTATTAACTTTGACCGATACAAATACAGGTGACCAGAGGATACTTTGGTTGATTGAGATTAGACTTTTCCCCTATCTTGACCAAATCAGTTTGGCATTTTCGAGGTTAGGGTCTGGGCGATTGAAAAGTCAAAATGTTGACTTTTTATGGAAATAATTCTAGCTAAGTTTTTAAACCTAACTTAGGCTATAATAGATTATTTTGAGGAAATAAATGTTGGTACAATGGACCTCTAGAATTTTTATTTTTTTGATAATATGTTTAATGAGATCTGGTTAAGGTTGATCAAGTTGTTAAGAAGTTCTGACAGGTCAAAGCAGACCTAGGTAAATGAGAAGTCTAGACAGGTCAAGGTTGACTGGATGTTTGGAAAAAGAAAAGTCTAAGCAAGTTAAAGTTGACCAGATGTTTGATAAAAGAAAAATTCTAAGAGAGTGAACCTTGAGTAATGAGAAATATTGGAGGAGTGAACTCCAAGTAAGAGAAAAATTCTAAGGGAGTGAACCTTAGATAATGGAGAAATTTTGGAGGAGTGAATTTCAAGAAAGTGTGACTGAAACAAGGTTTTTGGTCGATTACGCGCGGTGGACCGAACCAACATATTTTGGATATTGTTAACACTATTTCTCCTTTACTATTTGTATTTATTATGCTAATTCAGTGTTGCAAGAAACTTTTAGTGGATTAGGTTGATCGGATACTTAGCAGAAGAAATCCAAACAGGTCAGTTAGACCATAGACTTGGCAGGTCAAAATAGAGAACTGGGTTAACCGAAAGGTTTGGTCCTTCGAACAGGTTGGTTCAGTCTATTAGTTCGGGTGGATAAGTATAGACAAATTTGTATCCATGCAAAGAAGGAAACAAAGTTCTAGTCGACTGATAAAGATGATTAGTCAGCCGAACAAACATACAAAGAGCAGAACGGATATGATCGGATTGAAATAGTAAATGAAATACTGAGGTCCAGTCGACTGAACAAGGTTTAGTCAATCAAAAAAAGCATATTTTACGGGATCCATTAGATTCGAGCAATCAAGGAAAGAAGAGGTATTAGCCGCTTGATAGAAGGTTAATCGACCAGAAGGTTTTAGTCGATGACTAGTTTCCAGTCGACTGGATGAAGCCCATAAATAAGTCTCCAGATTTAAGGCTCTGCAATTTAACCCAATTCTGATTAATCAATCTCTCTCTCACTGCTCCGTTCTTGCAAGTACTACCATTGACATGCCAAGAGACTCTTCGACAACCTACGATGAATTTTCAAGCTTTAGTTGTTGGTATATTTAATTACTCACATTTATATTGAAAGAGATAGTAGTTTGTTACCATCTTCTTCATTTTTTGTACACTTTTCTCCTTTGAAAGATTTTCGGAGAGGAGAGTATTAGTAAATTGCTCAGAAATTGTCCAAAGGATCATGACTTTGGAGTAGTAGTCATTAGACTGTAAACCAAATATCCGCCTGAGTATATTTTGTTTTAATATTTCTGTTGCAACTCTTTGTGTTTTCGTAAAAGAAAAGAAAAGCTCCTAGGGCAATAGTGTAGCAGTAGAGCACCTTCTCAATTTCCCAGATATATAATTAAGGATCAAATCTCAGTTTCGATGAATTAACAGATGAATTTCCTTTAAAGGATAGTTGATCTAAGAACATTGAGTTGATGAGCCACCAGCTCTGAGTGCGCTTCCCAATTTACTTTAGACACCGATGGAAAACATCCGTTAGGCTAGACCGGTCACCCCAAGGATTAGTCGACACAAGCTGGCCAGATACTTGATGCCAACTAAAGAAAAAGAGAAGTTTTTCAAATAAGCAATATTCCCACCCTTCTATCGTTAAATCCGGTCTTACAATTGATATCTAAGCAAGATTGCTCTGAATCAATTTAACCATCCTTTGAGTTTTCAAAATTTTCTTTTCTTTAAATGATTTCTGTTGGGTTCTTCCGGCACAAAATCATAAAAACGCAGCGGAAACAAGAACCCTCGAGCGATCCATGCGAAAGAAAAACTTGTACAAAGTTGATCTACATCTACTTCTAAAGAAGATATATGTTTGGAGCGTGCCCTTTGCTTATCCCGCTCGTCCAAGGTGCGCCGGATCTCTTGCACGTTCAAGTGTCCGTGCCTCTATTCGTATCCACACGGACACAATCTCTCAACTTCGGGAGAACTACCTTAGTTGTGCTAGCAACTTGAGGTAGCTCGCAGAACACCGAGAACCCTACAGTAGGGTTTCGACCAAAGGAGGAAGATGAGGGAGGGAAGAAGAAAGGGAAGAAGGAGAGGAAGAAGACCACATCCAAAGTCACAATGCCCTCTTTTATACTCATCCCATGAATATGAAGAGGTTTGTGTCTTTTTGGCTTCCTTCATTAATACCAATAAAGAGCACATCTTTTCATGTGGCTCTTTGTCATTTCCCATGCAAGAAAAGAATATTTTCTTTTCCCTTCATTAAAGACTTTAATGAATTTCCTTTAATCCCAACCGGGCCTCTCGGGCTTCCGACCGGTCTCCCGACCAAGTCTGCCGAGTGCCGAGCTCCCGACCCAGTCTGCCGAGCTCCGACCTAGTCTGCCGAGCTCCGACCCAATCTGCCGAGCTCCGACCCAGTCTGCCGAGCTCCGACCCAGTCTACTGAGTGCCGACCCAATCTGCCGAGTGCCGACCCAGTCTACCTTCCCGAGTTCCCAACTCGGGCTCGGACTTCCTGAGTTCCTAACTCGGGCTCGGACTTCTCGAGTTCCCAACTCGGGCGCTTACTCAGATTTCCCGAAGCATCATATCCTTAGTGTGTGACCCAATAGGCTCTTGTGACGTTGGCAATGCGCCTAAACACCTTAGACACATAAACAATGAGCAGCATCTAGCAATGCATCATTGCTACCCAAGTAACAAGAAAAGTCGAGATCCAACTAAACCTCCGTGACTATGATAATGTATGACCTTGTCCTTCTATCATTGATATCTAGATTGACCAATGAGGCATCGACCGTGTCATCCTCAATCAATCTTGTGTTTCTTGATCCCCGAGTAGACTCACTCAAACAAATAAGCTCAATATCTCATATTGACTCATTTGAGCATGACCATGCATTTCAGTAGTCCTACTCGATCAAGGGGCCCACAGATATCACTCCTCTCATATGAGAGGGATAGATCTCATCTACATCACTCACATCCCTCTGCATAATTCATTACATACCCAGTGATCGGCTTTATGGTCCACCCTGTTACGGGTGACGTTTGACGATACCAAAGTACATAACTCCTTATGTAGGGAACCGTAGTGACTTCAGGTCTAAGGACTATTCATATTAATAGTCACATGAGAAAGTTTATGACACTCATATAACAATCTATGAAACTTTCTTATGACGGATCAATTCAGTACACATTCTCCAACGTATACCCATGTGTCAACTTGATATCACATATCCATGACTTGTGAGCTGAAGTCATCAGTTGACCTACATGTTAGTCTCCATGCATTAATATTGTCCTTGAATATTAATACTTGACTATGAATGGTTTAGAGTAATGTTCTCTATATCATCTCATTATCGATTCAACCAATCGATATAATATAAATAAGAACCTACTACCCAAGGACATTATTATACTTAGTTATTTGACACAAATATAAAGTAAGTATAATAACTAAACATGTCTTTATTAATGATAGAATATGATACAAAATATCCCCAGTCAATCATCACATAATTAACTCTAGGGCTCCTACTAATAATTTCTTAGTATCTTATTAGTTTTCGTTTCTAGTGTACTACTTACTCAAAGATTTTAAAAAGTCTGAAAATCTTTTAATTTTAGAATAGTGTAAAGAAAATAATGTATGAATAAAAATTTCACCAGAACATTTACGAACCACCACCGTATGACACTAACGATTTCAAATTCTAGATTTTTTTTTCTTCTATTATTGTAGTTTATACTTAAACTTGAAAAAGGAATGATAAATGTATTACCGTACTCGACTTATGTAAAGATGAGATGTGAGAAAAAGATTAATATAGTAGAGTGTCCATAAAAAATGATGAAGGATCACAAATCTTAGATACATTAGAGATTGTGAACCAAATAAAAATAAAGGTCTTCTTAAGTGAGCGGTTGGTAAACAGGTTTAGAAATTGAGAATGAGGATGAAATTTATTTCATTCCTATTTATGATACTTGATATACGGGATCAAAATCAAAATATAGATATGATATCCATGATTTTATAACCCACCCTCACTAGTTATCACCCAATCCATAAATCTCTCAATCAAAATTCATTACCATTCTCATTCTGAATATATATCAAACATCCCTTATATTGTGTTTTATGTTTATCAATTTTCGTTACTATCTTTGAAAAATCGAGAAAAACTTCTAAAAGTGAGAGTTAGCGAAGAGCGCTGTTCACCTCTCTCTGACACTTTTACGATCCTACACGAATCTACCATCCTGCTCTCAATCCTCTTAGTTTGGTCGCACCGCCCCCACGGGCTGGATCGGATGGTAAGGCGCCTGCTGCTTGAATCGGAGGTCTCAGGGTCGAAAGTCGCCAGTTGCGCACGGGGATAAAATCCTGGTCTACTGGCATTAAATTCCTCGACCCCAGGCGCCTCACCACACCAGTGATAACCGTGATTTACCTCCTCTGTGTTGGTCCTGGGGCGGGTTGACGGGGGCGCTGGGGGTGAGCGTTTCGCTTTTTTTTTTTTTTTTTGAATCTTAGTTTGGTCGCACCACTTTCTATCTTTGAGTGACTCCTCCTGTGACCTGTTGCGCCCAGCTGCGATAGCAACACCCATCAATGGGGGCCGATGTTGCCAACGTAGAGAAGAGGACTTGAGAGAATAAGAGGAAAACCAGTTGACTTAGAGCCACTCATCGCGGATGGCACTCTTCAAGGGAATGAGAGAGCTGGAACTAGAAACCTTCCCCACCGGCTATCATTTGGTGCCTTCTTTGAAAGGAGGGCTTGAGCTGAAAGATAGGATGCCTTCAGTTGGAGAAGGACTTAGGGAAGAAGAAGAATAATGGTTAAGCGGATCAACCAGTACCTTGACTGGGAGCTGCTCACAACGAGAAAGAGAGAGCCTGAGAGAGCCAAGAGAGCAAGGGAAAAAAGTCCCTTCCTGCTGCACAAACCTCCTCTTATATATTAGTGAGTTGTCCTTTGTCAAAGGAATGACCATCAACCTTTCATTCAGAGGTAGGTCCAAGGTTTACTTCCTCTCACGGTACATGAGACACCACCCACCATGCCTACTGATGTCATAGGATTTTGTCACAGCTCTACCCTATTCCTAGTTTTGATCAAGAGGGCCTCCACGGGCTGGATCGGATGGTAAAATGTGTGTCGATTTGGTCGAGGTCACAGATTCGAGGGTCACCAATTACGTACAGGAATAAAACCCTGGTCTGCTGGTATTAATTCCCTCGACCCCAGGCGCCTCACCACACCAGTGATAACCGTGATTTACCTCCTCCGTGTTGGTCCTGGGACGGACTGGCGGGGGCGCTGGGGGTGAGCGTTTCACCTTTTGGTAGTTTTGATCAAGAGGGATTAGCAAAGATGGTCAAGTAAAAGTAAAATAACAAGAAGGATAAGAATTCATGGGAGATATCCATGTAAAGGGATATTCTCGTGGCCTGAACGATTACACCACCCGATAACCTACAAATTAGAGAATTATTAGCGGGAATGATAAGGTAAAATCACCATAGCTGTCGGAGTCTAGGGAGATATCCACAGGTGGGAGTATTCTTGCAACCTGAGGGATCAGAGTATAGGGGAGATGTTCCTAGGGGTGTTTAGAAGCGGAGAGGTAGGAGTCTATGGGAGATGTTTGAGGGTGGGAATATTCTCACGACCTAGGTGTCGGAGGGATTGAAGTCCAGGAGAGATATCTGAGAGTGGGAATATTCTTGCAGCTTGGATAATGGAGGAGTCGGAGTCCAAGGGAGATATTCGAGAGTGAGAATATTCTTGTAGGTTAGATAATGGAGGGATCAGAGTTCCAGGGAGATATCCGAGAGTGAGAATATTCTTATGGCCTGGATGACGAAGGGGTCAAAGTCTAGGAGAGATATTTATGGGTGGGAATATTCTTACGACCTGTATGATGGGATGTGGACGTTCCTTGGTAGGGATACTTCTACACTGTTAGTTAGTCATGAAACGAGAGAACTTGGAAGATTTTGTTGGGGTTGTAAGGTTGCAAACATAGTTCCATATTAAAAATACATAGGAAAGATCATGAGTTTATAAGAGAAAGATATATTCATTGGTATGAGTTCTTTTGGGTAGAACCCAAGAACAAAACCATGAGGACTTAGGTCCAAAGTGGACAATATTATATCATTGTGAAGATATCTAAATTCCTTTTGGTCCTAATAGATTTATCCGAGAATATACTCATGCGGATTTTTACCAGTGTTGGTCAACTAGGACCGGTAGACGCCACTCTCATATTCGAGCCATCTGACTACTTGATCTCCTTGGGGATGTACCCAAGGGGTTGTTCCCAAGCCACGAAATCTCCAGAGTCCATAAACTTCCAAGTTCACAAACTTCCCAAGCCATAAAGACTTGAACTCCCCATGGATGTATCCAAAGAGGTTATTCCCAAGCCATGAATCTCTGAGTCCACCAACTTCCAATCCACCATCTTTCAAGTCCATGAACTTCCCAAGCCATGAAGACTTGATCTCCTTGGGATGTGCCCAAAGGGGTTGTTCCAAATCCACGGAACCTCTAAGTCCGCGAACTTTCTAGGCCATGAACTTCCCAAGCCACGAAGGCTTAGTCTTTCCAGGAATGTATCCAAAGAAATTGTTCCTAAGCTGCCATCTTTCCTAAGCCACGAAGACTTAGTCTTTTTAGGAATGTATTCAAAGGGTTCTTTCCAAGCCGTGAAGTGAATACCTTTTGGGGATGTGCCCAAGGGCCTGTTCCTAAGTTGTGCACTTTGCAAGCCACAAAGTCTTGAGGTCGCATCTCTGGTCGTCTAGCATGTACTTGGATGGGCTAATCTACAGTGTCTACTTAGATGGGAACTTCTCAAGTCACGAAACTTCCCAAACCGCAATGTGTCCTTTGATTTTCCCTCCTGCATGCCGCGCGCGCAGAGAGATGAAAAAGGACTAGGAATTGAGCTAGTCTAATTCAAATGTCAAGTTAGAGAGTTCGAACTTGCTTCAGTCAAGGAAACCAAAGTGAGAATAGGTCCTAAGTACATGGGAATTTCGCTGATTGTTCCATAGGCTTTTAGGATATTTGGATTTGTTCTAAAATGGACCGACAATAAGGAATTAAGAGAAATGAGATACATACAAGGGGCCGGTTATCATCCGAACTGTTTAACTTTTTATGCTGGTAAAAGGTGATTCGTTCGCCCTCAGTGTCCCTGTCAACCTGTCACAAACCCAACACGGAGTAGATAAATCACGGAGATTACTATCCGGATGCTGTGGCTAGTGCGTGGGGACTGTTTAAGTTTTTCAGCTTCTATAAAGTCACTAAAAATACTAACGCCAATTGATTATAAATTAATCTCATAATTAATCTCTTTTTTTTATAATTTAAGAATGGATTAGGAAAGACATTAGAATGAAGATAATCATCTTTGACTATAAAAGTCACCAAAAATGCCATATCACCCTTAACTACTATGGGAGGCACACCTTTTATAGGCCTCATAGTGACCATCTGACCTATAACCAAACTCCACATGGCCATGGCAACAAAGTGACCTAGCCTGTGCTTTTGGACTTTGATGTGTCTACCTTGATGCTCCTATATACAAACTTCTTATTGGCCGAGTATATGGTGTACTGGATGCTATTAATATTTCTATAGTATTTATAATTTAATTTAATTATAATGAATTTTATATAACTTTTTTTTCTAATGAAGTGTGTAATGGTTAGATGTTAAGTTTTTAAATCCTCCATCAACGGCCAATGACAAACTTCCATAAAATTAAATTGATCATCCCATGTTTGACATTCCCAACTTAATTAATTAATTTTTTTTAATTGGCCAAGAGAACCCACCCAAATGGATTGAACCTTGTTCGTACTCTGATCAGTGTGACCGACGCACCACCATCTCTACATTTCACAAGGTTTGTTGACAATTTTATCCGCATCGCTCTGCAAGTAATGAAAGTTATAATATTTCCATATAATCAGATTTAGCTTGATGTAATAGTAAATTTTAATCAAACGATGATTACTTCAAGCACCTCAAAAGTTCTACTCGCTGTATGACAAAAATGGCTGTTTAGTAGCTAAGACAAGAAGCAGATGCTGATGAGTCACTATTGCTTAGTAGCACACCTGCATCCCCCCAAAAAAAAACAAAGATAAAATAAAATAAACTTCTGATCTAACATTTTAACTGATAATTTTCAGGAGTAAATTTTGCAGCAATATCGAATCATCTTTCCTTTCTGGAAGAAGAGTTTAGGCCTACACTAGTTATGATTCATTTAAAAGACGAATTATGAGGGGAAAAAAACTGACACAAGGAAAAAAGAGAAACAAGTTACTTCTGCTCAAGCTCTGCACATGCATGGAGTTAGAGGATTCTCCCATATGTCATAGTGGGGGAACGTTGCTTCAGGAAGGCCAGTCCTTGTTTGGTGGGTAATCACAACATCCTCAAGAAAGGTTGCCCAACCCATGTAGGGATCTCCAAAGGATTTTGACATGAGTCCCTTGTCTGGTTTTATCGATTTCAGTCTATGGCCCATGTAACGGCGAGCTCCTATTATTAGTTTGGCAAAATTGCCACCATGTGTCATCACAAACACATCTGACTTCAAGCATACCAAAAAATCTAGGGCGGCCAAGCTAGTCACATGCTTCCTGAAATGGTCTATTTCTTCTATGCTCGCTAGTTCCTCCTTGGTAACCTGCAAGGAACAAAAAGGATTGCTCAATTGTTCTTTTAACCTCAGTTGCTGTAACTGTTAAAGCTTGTCACAAATGAAGCAAGATAGGTAATTAGCAGTTAAAAAAACATTTCAAAACCTAAACAAACCACTTGGAACTTTATGAAAAATAAGAAAACTAACATTAAAACCAGGCAAAATACTTTGCAAAACAAACTTAAGGCTAGTTGGTCTGCGTTTTTGGAGGAAGACAAAGTACACAATGGCAATTTTCCCAGAAGAAAGATATTCTTATATTGTAGGGCAAAGAAAGAAAATAAGAATAAGTTTTCATTTCCGTTGGAGCTTTTCAAATGTAGGAAAACGTATGAATTATTTGACCTTTTAGAAAGATAGATTGGGAAACAAATTTCTTTCATACAGTCCAGATGATGAGATGATAAATATACAGTGGTCTTTTCCATTTCTATTCTACTAAATGGTGATATGATATGATTGTCTATTGTAAATCAGCCACAGATTAAGCCTGCTTTTATTTGATTGTGAGGGGTTAGAATATAATTATAATGTATGAGATCATAAACATATGAATTAGATCAATTTCCTAATAGCTCAAGCTTTTGGAAGAGTTCACATTTAATTCTTGGTTGTTCTGTATTCTTTCCATCACTGCTCAAAAGAATACATAACTAAAAGGCCTATAAGAAGTTACCATCCTTGCACCATTTTTTTTAATTTTATTTTGAACTAATTGTGTTAATCAAAAGTAACAAAATTCAAAAATAAAAAATAAAAAATTCAAACACAGTTCTAAAGGCCATTTTGAGTGGCTGAATGTTAAAAAAAAAATTGAGGCAAGTTGGTCAATGCGAAGTTATGGCCTATGTAGCCGTGGTATGCTTAGGTTGCTACAATCACAAAACCAAATCAAACTAGCTCCATAAAGGTATCAAAATTCCAAATCCTCATTCGTCAAAGCCGCAAAAAGTGAGACAAAATAGATGCAAATATCTTTTGAAGGGAAAAGCTAAAAGTATTTATTAATAGAAATGAAATTATTTTCACCATATCACCAGTCTAACTATTACGTTTCTAATTTAAATTAGGGAACTGATGCATTACCAGATTTGGAAACATATTTCTTAATGGTGCCATCCGGTTCTTTCCACCATACACTTGTCCTGAAGCAACATAAATTTGTGTTTCCTTGGGATATCCCATTGCACGTAATATTACAGCAACCTCCCCTGGCTCAAGAGGGCAACGACCTTCCTTTCTTTTCTCAAGTGCAAGTTGCCAAAGATGAGATCCATTCTGCAACAATATGCTAATTAAATCTAACCTAAATTCACGCAGAAAATGGATTTCTGCAATACTTTGTTCTAATAATAACATCATGTCTTCAGATAAGGTTATTATTTGCAATCACCTTGTACCGTCTTGGCCATTCTTTCTGTCTATATGCTGCCATCATTGCTTTCTCCTCTCTAGTTCCAACAAAGTCACAGAAGGAGAGACCTACCATTCCCTTCTCAAATCTCAGATGAAGTGCCCTGTAAGAAAAGAGCAAGAAGTTCATGTTGAAGGTTAATTGTTGTTATTGCTGAAGAGGAAGATATTACATGTATGGGTTCACACTGCCAGTGCGGTTTCTCATTCTTTCTGCCAATTTATCAGCCATTTCCTCAATCTCAGGTAAAAATTTTAAGGCGTGATAGTTAACTTTACACCTGAGCCTGTTTATTTCTGGTGGAACATTGTCATACCTGAAAATGGCGTGAACAAAAGAATTTTGTCAATTACATATGCTATGAGAACAACACATGATGACATGTTTGTGATTTTATTCTACTGGAATGCTGCATGAGATGCTACAATAATTAGAGAACAGGCAAGGAAACAATGAAAAGTGAATGTATGATTTATTTTAGCAGTCATCACTTACCCCAACCTATCAACAAAAGGCTTCAAAGCCATTATCTTCTTCTCTTTGATCCTAGGAAGTACATTGTCAATATAGAAGTCTGCTGATGCATATTTTGGAATGTTCTTCACAGTTCGTCTATCATGAATACCACAAATTGTTAGTGCTACATTATCAAATTTATATAGTTCAACCCAATGCTCAGAAACTACATATAAGATGACCTAGAATTAGTTGCTGCAGAACAATTTTTTTTTGTTAAGAGTATGAATGATCAAAGGAGAGCATGACGAAATGCATAATCTCATATAGTCAAAACAAACAAGTTACAGAAGTTAAGGGTCGTGTATAATTAAAAATATCCAATTCTGAAACGTGATGAATTAACAATCAGTCCTGATTCACATGAAGCATAGAAATGAAAACTGAAAAGAGCGTTCATAAGATTAGAACATTACTAATTTACAACAGAATTAAGAGAAAAACATTACTAATTTACAATAAAGAATTAAGTATAAAACCTTATGCTGGTAAAGAGCTCTGCTTTGTCTGTAAACCACTCGGGAATGTCTCGTATAATTCGTACATCTTCCTTTAAATATTCAATGAAATGATCAACATCAAATATATCTTCAAATTTCCTGTATGACAAAACCAAAACAGCAAATTTGGAAATGTCATTGAACGTATAGAACTTAAAACCAATCATGACAAGCAAATATGGAACCATAGATGAAATGACAAAGGATCTACTATCTTAGCTTCAAGGGACAGCCAAATATGATTTACAAAATATGCAAAATATAATCCCCATGATTCTGATCTGTTTTATCTTGTTTGCAGTCTTCAAATATATACACCAGCAATTTTCTACTCGATCACTCAGAAATGAAGTCCAAAATCTCGCAGGTTGCAAAAGATATCCTGCTATACCTTTTTATATGGCAACTAAAAACATATTATTGCAGACTTTCCAGTAATCAATAACTAGATAATTTTCCCTTCCAGCAAAGTGCAAACATCCAATTGACAATAGTGTTACTAACTAAATAGATTATATTTTAGTCAGGGTATTAAAGTCAAAACGATATACAACCTAAATAACACACTGGTTTTTGCATTGATAATGGAGATGCAAGGGCATTGACTAGGAAAAACTCACGTCTGGTCTTTCCAAATTTGATCTTGCTTTAATACTGGCAAAATAAGAGTTGCGCCCATTATCTTTGCCACAGCAACAGCATTGCATATCTGCAAAGAAACCGATTAAGAAGGAAAATGAATTCACAATAATTTGCAAAAAATAAAAATCAATATATGGATGTTCCCAATATCTTCACATATCATGTCAGTATACAACACAACCTTATCCAATAAAGAAGATACCTTTATTTCAAGATTGAAATTATAGAACGATTGAGAAAATATGCCAAGACAAAACAGCATCAGTCTTGGCATTTCAAAGCATAGAGTATACAAGCTTTGACCACAAGAAAGTTTTACAATTTAGACTATTAACATAACAGTGACACAAATATTGCACATGCTTGACCAACCAACTACTTCCTAGTGTCAATCTACAGCATGCTAGTAGTAACTATGTAAGAGAAGCATGTGCCTGCACTGCCACTAGAAGGTTGCAAGTAAATTGAGGGTCAGTTCAAAGGTTAAGCCAGACCTTTTGAATCTTACATAAAATATATTGACAGAACAATATGCAATGTTTTGCTAGATGGATTGGGACAGATACATGCAAACCAACTGATCTGCCAAATATTTGAAAATCATTGTCATGTTCAGAATTTTTGAATATCCATGGTTGCTCACTCCAGAAGAGAAGACCCTTCACAAGCTAGGAAGACAAAGGTGTAATCCACTGTTTTGATTAATAATAACAAGTAGAGAAGCTAAGTCAAGATAACAACGAGCACATATTCTCCCATGCAGAGAGACAGACTATGTTGTCAATAATATAAAAAGCTAAGAGGAAACATGATATACCTCAGCATCAAAACTTTGGCTATATGGGCAAATCCCATGAATTAAACTTTCCAGAGAAGCTAGATAGCATATCAACAACAGAAATGGCCAAATCTTCTGAACCTAAACCTTAAAATTAAAAGGAATTCAATTTGCTCAGCTCTGTTGATGATTATAAATGTTCAAAGTAGGTCTAATCATCATTTAGCATTTCTAATAATAGTCCTAGAAATACATATTAAATGCCCCCGGGGCTATAGTACAGTGGAAGGGCGACTAGTTGTCATCCCAGACATCCGCGGTTCGATCACCAGCTATGGCGTATTTTGCAGGAAATTTTCCTCCAAATGGGGCGCAAACCCTTGGACGCTGGGCTTCTGGACCGCTCGCCGCGAGCGCTTCCAGATTCACCCTGGCAGCCGGCGGGAAACTTCTGTGAGGCCGAGCCGGTCGCCCAAGGTTTGATGTTACCCAACCTCGTTAATCATTTTTTAGAAATACATATTAAACAAGTCACATCAGCCATTCAAAATGTACCAAAGTGTGAGCTAAAAACTCTAAGAAAAGTGACTTAAAACACAAACAGAAATGATGAAAAAGAATACACACAGCTATACGTTGTTGGTTAAGACCACCCTCGGCATGGATGAATATGTAACCATTGGTTTCATTCTCAGGAGGTACTGCAAATGAATGAACCATCACTTAATCATCATGACAAAATAGCATGCAAACAGTAAAACAAGATTTGATATAGGAGAAACAAGAAAATTAAAGTCAGCAACAAAAAAATCTAGGTCAAAACCTCAAGAAACCAAAATTAAATAGCATCACATGTAAAAGAACTTAGATACACACCATAGTTAAAATGAAGTGAAAATATAGGTTGCATTAGTGTATGTAAATAACATATATGCCTACGTACGCAAGTATATGAACATGTGAAGAAAACATCAAGCTCGTTCAGCTATTAAGCTTGCTAGATTCAGGTATTTATAGCACAGTGACCAAGTTGAATAGTGCTCATGACAAGAAAGTTAAGTGAACCAAAATATTAGCATACAATTAATCCTATGACTCCTAGAATGTGGCTAAGAAATAAAGTCTGATGTAAAAGCTCAAACATACTTTTGTTTTTGAGGTTGCAAGTGCAAGAGTACTATATCAAGTCAGAACAGCAACAACGTCAGCCATATTCCAGCAGTGAATTTGCCCTCCACCATACTAGAATCAGCATGATACATATCAAAAAGCATTACATGTTTCACTATGTGCATAATTATGTACAAGTATAAATATAATATAAGCCCGCCATGAACGGTCCCAAGCTTGGATGAGAAAGGATGAGGGTTGCGTTAGGTTGCCAGCCAACGTTAACTTCAGGCACATGTTCAATGAATGGATCTATCAAACTATTGTGCTAATGTAGGTTGTTCCCCGAAAGGAACACATTGCAGGGTCTGACAGTAACGTTTCGGCAAAGACCGTTGTATTTCCAGAACTCAGGTGTAATGTTAAATATACAAGAGTTTGCATTGCAGGGTTACTGTTACATCTCTATAAACACTTGGGTGTAGTGTTAAATATACAAGAGTTCTCACACCATAGGTTGGATAAGAACAAATATTATAAGAAAACTAATGGTCTAAGATTTAGAACATGAAGCATAGGAACACTCACGGTTAAAAAAATGGAGGTAGTAGATACGATGATTAGGAGAAAAATTAATATTTTGTATGTATAAAGACAAAATGGATATGAGAGAAGACAAGTAGGTATTGTTGTACATAGTTTGTTAAAAAATGAACTTGTAGGAGTAGTTTAAAAGGGGGATAGGATTATAGCTCTCAAAATAGTAATAGCGAAAGAAACTATTAATGTAATTAGCATATTTATATTAGGATTAGATGAAGACATCAAATCTAAGTTTTGGGACGACCTAGATGAGGTAATAGAAAATATTCCGGTAAACAAAATGATTTTAATAAGAGGAGATCTAAATGAACATTAGAGTCGTCAATTTGGATTAAGCCTGTCGAGTTAGCCCGCCCCGCCAAACAATTTAAGCAGGTTGTGTTGAAATTTTATCAATCCATTTAAAGGTGGGTCAACCCGCCTGGGCTGCAATCCACGTGGGCCAGCCTGCAATGGGCTTGGGTTGGCCAGATAAGAAATTTTTTTCCCCAAAACTTAAAACTAAAATGGAAAATTCTTAGGACAGAGACTTTCAAGACTCGATAAATTTACCTTTTACTTCAAGACTTATTATAAATTTGAGGCATGTAAATTAGAACTTCATTAAAAATATATAACTTTAAAATCTTTAAAGTATAATTTAATAATCCAAACTTAGATTTTTTATTCTTTTGTATATATATATATATATATTTTATTAATTTTTTGGTAGGCCCGTGGGTCGGCCCACCTAACCTTGAGTTGAATTGGATTGGAGATTTCCCAACTCGCAAAGATGATAGACCGACCCACCTTGCCTCGCCAAATGACTGACCGACCATGAGCTGACCTGCCCTGCCATGGTCGACTTGTCTGACAGCTCTAATGAACACGTTAGAGTGAAAAATGAGAAATATGATAGGGTGCATAAGTTTGGAAAAAGAAATGACGAAGAAAAAACTATATTGGATTTTACGATAGCATATGAACCTTATACTAGTTACTAGATTTTTTAAGAAAAGAGAAGAACTGGTCACGTTCAAAAGTGGGAATAATAAATCACAAATTGATTTCCTTATGGTGGAAAAATGATAGAAAGATTTGTAAAGATTGCAAAATTATCTTTGAAGAAAACTTAACTACCCAATATAAGTTAGCAGTGCTGGATATATGCCCCAAGCATAGTATCGGAAAAAAAATATGCACGACGACTAGAATTAAGTGATGAAAATTAAAGGATGGGAAGCAAAACACATTTAAGGAGAGGGTAGGAGTACAAGTATTAGGAAAAATATAAGACAACTCGAATATAACATGTGATAAGATGATATCAATGTTGAAAATAATAACCAAGAGTATACGCAGTGAGTCAAAGGGAAGTGCCCCACCAAGTAAAGAATCTTGGTGGTGGAATGAGAAGTACAGGAGAAAATGAAAAAACGAACAACCTACAAGACATTATAAATTTGTATGAATGAGGAAAACTTAAAAAAAAAATATACAGTAGTCAAGAAAAAGACTAAGAAAGGAGTGAATAAAGAAAAAAAATGAAACTTTTGAATGCTTATATTGAAAATTAATTACAAAAAAAGGGAAAGAGACATTTACAAATAGCTAAAGCGAGAGATAGGAAGACAAGAGATTTATCCAAATAAGATGTATTAAAGATGAATGCAATAGGATATTAGTAAATGATGAGAAAATAAAAGAGCGATGGATGATGTATTTTCATCAACTTTTTAATGAAGGTTTAGGTAACCAAATAATTTAACTAGTTCAAATGAGTATAGAAATTTAAATTTTTTGTCATATAATTCAATCTTTAGAAGTAGAACACGTTTTAAATGAAGTGTAAAATGGAAAAATAGTTGGACCAAATAATATTCCAATAGAGGTATGGAAGTGCCTAGGGAAACAAATTATTGAATGCCATACAAAGTTATTTAACTTGATATTGAAAATAAATAAATATCTTATCAATGGAGGATAAACACTCTAGTTCCCTTATATAAGAACAAAGAAGATGTACAAAATTGTGCAAACTATAAGAGTAACATACCATGAAACTTTGGGATAAAATAATAGAAAAAAGATTAAGGAAGGAGATCACGGTGACCAAAAATCAATTTCGATTCATGCTTAGAAGGTAGACAATAGAAGTCATACATCTTCTCAGGCAACTAATTGAAAAGTATTGGGAACAAAAGCAAGATCTACGAATGATATTCGTAACCTAGAAAAAACATATGATAGAGACATAGAGTCTAAGAGAAATTAGATGAAAAATTCTAGAAAAGAGATGTGTTAGCATAATATATATTGAACTAATTAAGGATATGTACAAGGATGTAACAACAAGAGTGAAGACTTTAGGTGGATTAACCGAAGTGTTTCCCATAAAGATAGGGTTACATCAAGGATTAGCTCTAAGTCCTTATATTTGTATACTAATCATGGACAAACTCACTATACACATCGAAGACACAGTACCATGGTGCATGGTGTTATCTTATTTTGTTAGATGAGACACGTGAAGGAGTTAATACTAAACTCGAATATTGGCGGGAAATATTGGAAGTGAAAGGTTTTAAGCTTAGTAGAGCAAAGATAGAATACAAGAATTTTAGTAATATTAGACATAATAAAGACAATTGTTAAGATAGAAGATGATGTGTTATCTATAACCGAAAGCTTTAAGTATTTAAGATCTTTTTTTGTAAAAGGAGTGAGGGATTAACAGATAGTCTTACATAAAATATAAGCAGGATGATTGAAAGGGAAGAGAACGTCAGGTATAACCGTATAAGGTATTCTATGTGATCGCAAAGTCTTCTAAAACTTAAAGAGAAATTTTACAAAATGACAGTTAGACCTGCTATGTTACATGGAGCTGAATGTTGGACAATGACTCGAACACATGAGCAGAAAATGAGAGTTGCAAAGGTGAGGATGTTAAGGTGGATATGTGGGCATACAAGTATGAACATGATAAAAAATGAAAACATTAGAGAGAAAGTTGGGATTGTATCTATTAAGGTAAAACTCCGAGAGACATAATTAAGATAGTACAGATATGTACTTAGACGACCAATAAATGTTCCAGTTAGGCGATGTGCAAGTATGATAAATATACACATCAAATGCGGAAGAAGAAGACCAAAAAAAGATTTGGTTAGCAATAATAAAATAAGATAAACTTTATATAATATAGAAGATGATATAATAAGGGATAGAGAAGGATCCATATAACTGACCTCACTAAGTACATAAGGTTTGGTTGTTGTTGTTATAGTTGTTATAAATATAATATTAAAGGAAGCATTTAAGCAAGCATATATTCTCTGATTAATTTAAGGTTAGAATTACGGTTTGAAATAGATTTACAATAAAAAAATCCTTGAAATCCCCAGGATCCGCCCCTACAAGATCAACAATGCCGTGAGCTTGGGCTTCTGTTGCTGACATAAAAATATCTATTTCCATGTCTTGGGCTACAACCCAAAGAGGCATACCTGTTCTGTGTACATAAACTTTTGTGAGGGTTTCGCAAAGTTTCACTATCTGTCTTGTTTCCCTGAAAAACGTCCCCTGATCTTTCGTCATAAAAAGAACTAGCAGGTTGTTGAATCATAATCCTAACCTAATGTTATTGATATAACAAGTTCTTCTATCTCACATGATTGGGCTAAATTAAAGGATAAAAAAATAAGAAGAAGAAAATGGAATTGAACAACCGTACGGGCATTTCTATGTTCCATACGATGTTAGATACCCATGTTTCTTGATCTCTTCACTTATTAAATTGAATACAATGGACTTTATGATAAACTACTTGTGGAATGTCAACTCATAAGGGTCCAAAATTAATCTGTATAAAGTTGAAGCAGTTTGAACAAGGAGACTAAAAATTCAATTATAGTATCTTCATAAACCATCAAGAGATTATCAATTATTTTGCATGAAAGTAAATTCCAAACAAAATAAGCAGCAACAATAGCAAATATGACAGCAACTCTTAAAGACTCATAGGGGAGAGAGAGAAAATAAAGGATAAATAATATAGCAGCACTTTGAACAGATTTCATAGAGATAGTTGAATTAAAAAAGAGAAAGATGATCTAAGATAGACAATTCCCTTTTAAAAGTTCCAACCTAGCCAATCTAGAAAATAATTGGACTACAAATTCAAACATACCATTCTTAATTAAACTTCTACCAAAAGTTCCAAGAGTAAATAAAACAATTACCAATTTCAAGATTTTCTTTAAAAACTCATTCTCATGAAGAGACTTTCTACCCAAGTAACTATTACAAATAAAAGGACTTAAAATAAAACTAAATTCCTATTATGCATCAATTACCCCACAAGGAAGAACTAAACCTATCTATTTGAAAGAAGATAATCAAAATCAAACTTCATAACACCAAGCATAGGAGGGAAGAGGAAAGTATGAAGTGCTTATGGAGAAGATAGCTCCGGTACTTGTTCTATTATATCAAAAACTCATGAGCAATTTGGTGAAGTTTATCTTCTGTGATTTAAAAATGTCTTCTCCAATGGAGGAAATAACTCTAAATGCTTCCATGTGGAGCTAGCATTGTCTATGCATCAATTATACTCTCAACCTAAAGATATTGTTGCACCATGGAGGGAAGAGCAGGCACTTGAGTTGTAGATGCTCAAGTAGCAACGACATCAGCAGATAAAGAGAAAAGCTCAAATTGTCCATTGATATGGCAGTAGGTCCTCTAAATTGAAAATTGGATTAATGCTCAATTTAGCTTCTAAGTTGATAATAAATAAGTAGCAATATGATATTTTCTCACAATATGAAAGTATTAATATAGTGAGCAATAGTCTTAGCAGTCAATGAGAATGCTAACAAGTACATAGAGTCATATGATGCACTCCTTGTGTTTAAGCTATGCATTAACATGTAATTTATAAGTTTTCACTTATTGTCATTTTCCTCCTGACATGGTATGAACCACTCAAAAAAACGAGAGGTGGCAAATAGAGAAATCTAAATAATAAATACGCTGACAAGTTCTGGACTCATAAATGATTGCAAAAGGACAACTAGAATTGTTATTAATCAACAAAATAGATATCTAAATTCCCAACTTTTTGGCCACTAGGCACCTAAGAAAGTTTCCTAAACTACAATTGATAATGTTGATCTAGCCATCAGTTTGAGATTAAATGTGGATAAAAATATAAGTCGAGTCAAAATAGCTTCCATCCAAAAAAACCTCGCAAACATAATATTCTTCGCTGACATCATTAACTCAACAATACATGCAATCTACCAACTTCCTTAAAGGACATCTTAGAGAACCTAGCTACAACCACTAAGATGGAATCATGACATACATTGGTTAAGGGTAAATATAAAACATGGGCATGGGCAGTAGACATTAGTGTGCAAAAAGGTGTTTTCTTAATGGCTTTGGTTGTCTAGTACACACAACATTGAGATACATTGTAGCAACATCTCATCTTACGGATGACAAGTAGAATCGATCAAGAATGAGAGTTAGAGTCCTGTCTTTCCCAAATCGACTTGTATGATCCATTGTTGTAAAAGTCGCCTAGGCGGTCGCCTAGGCGCTAGGTGGCACCCCACCGTGGTGCCGCCTAATGCCGCCTAGCGCCGCCTAGGCGCTAGGCGGTAGTCCTCCGCCCGACTACCGCCTAGCGATTTTTACAACCTTGGTATGATCACTTGCCTATTCCCATATCTAGAGGTCTCTAAGTGAGGTTCAAGGAATGTACAAGTGTCTAGAGCTACATAGGTAACTGTACCTAATCACAAAGAAAATCTAATCATGACAATTTTCATCCTTAATATCTGAAAACAAAAAATCATCCCCAATGTTAAAAACAGTGGGGACACTCAACCTTATCAACCTTAAAACCTATTATTGTTGTTCACTCTATGTAAGGCTGCCACAAATTGAATCAATGCAAGTGGATGCTTTAAACAAACTTATACTTTGGAAGGAATTCAACCCACCTAGCGTGTTTAACACATATTTTTTCTCTTTTTTGATTATATGAAGCACAGTGATGTCTCGATTTGAATGTCCCAGTAATAACTTTCTTATGCTTTCTGAAAATCAATGCCCCTGACCCAAGTGCGGCATGTATATAATCACTTTCAAACAGAAACATATCTCATTGAAAGGAAAAGAGTGAGAAAACTTGCCTGTAATACCATTATCCCAGCGTTCAGCACATGGTTTCCATGAGGTAGTAGAAGAATAGGGATTCTCCCAAAGTGACGGCGGCTCCTTCACCTGTAGCAAGGAATACAGAAGAAGAAAAAACAATTTAGGACAACAATAAAGGAAAGATGTTTCTACAGCCATGAAAATCCATGTTTAAATATGAGTATAACAACTGAAAACTTACACGTGGACAATGAAGTGTGATCCCTTCTTTATGGCACAAATAAGGTGCATTCTACCAAAAAGACAGAACTTAGTCATTTGGGCATCTCATTTAGCAAAAGTGAATCAAACAACTTATTGAGATCCATGATAACTTCAACATCAATATACTAACGGAACGAGATAAAGATAACGAGAAGAAAATGCATCAATTGAGCGCCGAGTGAGAGAGAGAGAGAGACAGAGACATTGGCGAAATCGCTCGCCCCCAGCGCCCTCGCCGCACCCGTCCCAAGGCCATCACTAGAGAGAGAGACAGGGAGAGAGAGAGAGAGAGAGAGAAGGGAGAAAAAAAGCATATCCTTTCGGCCAAAATGGGCAAGACAGTAATCCATACCAAGTTTACTACTGCAAAACCTCCAATTGAAGTAACAGGATACAAATCAAGCAAGCGCGTCAAGGAGTAATGCTAAGGAGGAGGATCTCACCAGCCGACTCCAAAAAGAGGGGAGGGATAGTAGGCCAACCAACACAAGAAAGGCGAGGAATCCAACGAGGATCCGGTAGGAGTAAGAGGTGGACACTCTCGGGTCCTCGAGAGCGAAGAGGGATCGGATGGGGGCAGGCAGATTGAGTAGGGCTGAGGCGAAGAAGGAGTGGTGGGGATCCTTATCGTGATCCCGGTCTTGATCTCGTCCGCCTAGGTCGGTGGCCGCAGCGGAGACGAATGAGTGGGAAGCTTCCTCAACCTTGGCAGGGGAGGCGCCGGCGGAGGCCCTGCTACTCATGGAAGCCGAGTGGCGGAGCTCCGCCATAATATTGCGCTCGCCGCTTCTCTCTCCCCCTTGTAAACGATCCAGCCGAAGTAGCGGGTTCGATGGATGTTATTTTCCTGGCTATACATCAAAATCTACATTTTAATTCCCAAAAAAAAAATTAAAAACTAAATATAATTTTTTTTTTCAGTTTCTATTTTATATTACTTATTTAACTCAATCACAATATGGTCAGCCCCCCGTACGGTGAAATTGCACAAGCCCACTTGTCTTGTGAGGTGGCTAATGTCACTCGGTTTGTAGAAAATGTATCTATCACATCGTATTTGAGCAAATAGGAGTATCCCTCCCAGATTTTTATCTTATACACTAATTTTTTTATAGGAGAAATTAAAACATCTAATAAAATATTTTAAAATTAATACAAAATCTATTAAAATAACTATCCATATTGTTTCGGAAGTGAACGACGGAAATGACGAATCATCAAATCGTAGCCCACGATCACGATGACGATGACGAGGAGAAGATGTCAGCGCCTACGAAATTAACACAAGCGTAGAGGGATGCACAGGAAAAAGTTCTAGTGGAGCCCTCTCCTACGCTCAAGTCAAAACTCCTTGTTCCAGAGAGGAAAAACGAAAAACCAAAGTATTCGAGTTCTAAAATCTTACATCCTTTATCTAAGTGTCGAAGCATCTTATATACCTGACGCCTTCCCCTACGTATCTCCACCTCCTCTTGTACGTTTCCTGGTCATCAGTTATTTGACAACTGTTCTCCTCTCCATGATGACTGGTAACGGCTAACGTAACTATTAAGGCCATCATTACCATGCATTACAAACAATAATTACCTGTTGAATTTCCTGTTCTAGAAGGAGAGGAGGGTACTTAAAGCTTTATTCTTTTAATTCTACATTGCTCTTTGGGCTTCACTCTCCCAAGTTAGTATCATAGTCTTATCTCCTAGACTGAGTTCAGGACCTTTCTCATTCCTCAGAGATAGTCTCGGGAGCTCGAGCTCCCAGTCTGACCTCGAGGGTCTTCCTTTATTTTACCGAGATAGTCTCGGGCTCGAGCCCCCGGCATGACCTCGGGTCTCTAGCTTCTCCCGAGATAGTCTCGGGAGCTCGAGCCCCCGGTCTGACCTCGGGTCTCTAGCTGGGTTGGCCCTGCCACGTTGCTTTCTTATCCCTATCACAAGTCCCCCCTTCAAGTCTAATCGAAAGAAGGGAGGCTAAGTGATTAGGCTGGTGGCATGATGAGAGAAACACAGTATATGCGGAGCCAATATTACAATTCCTTTTTCCTTTATGACTTGTCGGGTCCTAGGAATCGAAACATTCGTATCTTGGCCCAAGGCGGTCATTTGAGTTAATCCAAGAGTCTTTATGACTTCCAAGGCCTATAGTGATGGTTGTCCATCACCCATTAAGGGCGCATGAGGTATATTAATGACAGGAGAGTTTTCTTGCGACCAGATTACTGCAACGTGGCAGGGTCCTTTCTATGTGATTTCCCTTCGATACGCTTAGTCAGGTCATACCAACCAACAACTATATTGAACTGTGACACCTCGAGATTTGCAGTTCTCACCATCCACGTGTCGTTCATCTATTTCTTCACACGATAGCTGCTCCTTCTCTAAAAAAAGGGGAGGTGGAAGATGCCTTCCGTCTTCTTGCACCGCCGACTATCAGAACTTGCGCCTCCTGTCTTTGTCTGCTAAAGTTTCTCTTGCGAGAGCTTCTCCTTCTCATGTAAGCCCTATCCGCCTCCGTCTTCTCATGTACGTACTCAACTTCGCACAGCAAGAACATGCCATATGGTATAAGAAAATAAGTCCATATGAACGAATCCACATGTCATTTGCTTTGCTTGACATGCTTGACACGTGCATACAAAACTGGCAATGACTTGCATGTCAAGTTACATGACTTGCTGGCAAACCATGAACTTTCCTTTATAAGAAAACGTATGAGCGAAGCTCTTCTCTGACGCCAACGATTCGTTAATCGAGCATTCACGCTAAAATTATTATGAGGAGTGTGTTAAGACATTGACATGATAAACTCGTTCAAATATTTAAACGCGTCCATTAATAAAAAATACAATGATATGACATCCTCAATCAGCCCCAATCGATTAGGACAGCTCCCAATGCGATCATAATCAACTGGGGACCACAATTGGGGATATCTTTAATCAATTAGGATAGCCATAATTGATTGGAATTTGATAACGGTCACCTAAACGGCTAGTAAACGCCCATAACGATCATGAAACGATCACAAACTACTATTTTAATTAAAAAAATTGAATTCTCATCTATAAATACTTATCACCTTACAATTCTCATTTCAATCTTCAAATACCTCCCTCCCCATCACTCTCCTTTCAAATTTATAATAATATTTTAATTTTAAATAATAATAAATATATTTAAAAATATTATTGTTCCGGAAGGAATCGACGTCGATGGTCAGTCACTGAGGCTCAACCCACGTGGATACTGACGGGAGGGGAGGAACTCTGCGCCCTGCGAGATTAACACGAGCGTTAAGGGAACATGTCGGAAGTTGTCCGGCGGAGCCCACTCCGACGCTCAAGTCAGCGCCTTGTTGGAGCAAAAGAGAAACAGAAAGACTGTATGAGTTGTAAAGAGTTGGTCACCCCTTTTCTAGAGGGGTTGGACTATCTTTTATACTTGCGGCGGTAGACTTGGCGCGTCCCCATGATCTGTGCCACATCCCCCGCTTTTGGTGGTTACTGAATAGCCTTTGAAACGGTTCACGCTGTCATTACGTGTTTTGACCCGTTGCGACATTTAAGGGTCATGATGACTCCGCGTCAGCAATGATGCTTATCCACAGATCCGAGAAATGAGGGGGGGGGGGGGGGGAATCATTACTTGAGGTCGAGTGTTACTCGGGCTCCGCTTCCCCAAGGTGATCTCGGGGTCTTCTGGCCCGGGTGATAGTGGGCGCTATAATTCCCCGAGTTGGACTCGGGACCCGACTTCCCGGCGGGGTGGTCCCGGGAGGGGTTTCTGGTCTGACCTTTCAGGGCGTGTCTCCCGAGGGGGGGCCTGAAGGCTCTTCTTCCTGAGAGTGTCCCGAGAGCTCTACGAGAGGAGTCGCTCGGACTCGTCACGTTTTGCCACGCAGCTTCTTCATCCCACGTGACTGTCACATGCTATTCAACCTCATCAATTATTATTATTTATTTTAAATAATAATCATTTAACTTGCAAATGAAATAAAAATAAAAATATATATGTGAGAGAATGAATATATGAGAGAGTGTATATGCGAGATAATGTATATGTGGTATGTGGACCGTATAAATAATGAGTGTTAATATTAAACGAATGTGAGAGAATGCAGATGTTAATGTTAATGTATACGTGACATGTAGATCTCATGCTTTTTGATGAGGTAGTAGGTGTTATAACGTCAAATATGTTAAACCATTACGGATGCCCTAACGTATAAGCAAGCGTGGATAGTAGAGAGAAGCTTGTGAAATTTGCTTCGTACGAAGGAAGAAAAGCAGAAGCAAAAAAAAAACAAAAGGGGGAAAGGGAAAGGGAAAGAGGAAAAAAAGGAAAAGAGTTGAGAGATTCTCTCCTCTTTTAATCCCTTATTTATTTCTTTTTTTTGTTGTGTTATGTAATTTTTTATTCGACCAACACCTGTGATAGTATTCAAATATATGCTCATGTTAACCTGTGCTAGGTTGTATCGTGGTCTCGCCGTTTTATCCTGGAAACAGACGTCCAAACATAACCTCTTAGTATCGAGTCGAGGTGGACCGGCAAGAGGAGGGGATGAATTGCCGCCGTAAAATAAAAATAAATCTTTTGTGCGGCTCACAAAGATTTCAGATTACTTGCTACAATTAAATAAGATAAACATAAACTAATTCAACTAGTAGAAAGACTAAGACACAGAAATTACTTGGTTGCAACCTAAGTGGTTGCTAATCCAAGACGATTGAAACTCACTATGAAAATCATCTTCTGACGGAGAAGCCTTTTACAAACTTTGTAGCACAAGACAGAAGCTAGAAGAATTATAATTAATCTGTTGAAAATCCCTTTAACTTTTAAGCCTATTTATAGGCTAAGAAAATTAATCATTACCGCTAATCATAGATAAATTTAATCCTTAACCGTTGATTAAATGATAAATTTTATCTTTTATAAAACTTATCATTTTAAAAGATAATCTTTTAAACGGTAGAAGTTTATATCTGATTAAAGGATAGTACTTATCCTTTAATTGAATGTAGATAAATTTAATCTTTAACTGTTGATTAAAAGATAAATTTTATCTTTTATAAAGTTTATCGTTTTAAAAGATAAGGTTAATCTTTTAAATAGTAGAAGCTTCTGTGCATGCAAGTTGTCCACATGTGTTGTGCTAATGACTAATTACCTTTTAAATAAGATGCCTCAAAAGAAAATAGAAAAGAGCCCTTATAAATTGTGAACTGGAAGACAACTATGCTATAAATACTTACGATTAAGATAGGAGCAAAGACTGTTGATTACATATTTCTTGGATATGCTCATAACAGCAGTGCCTACATGTTCTTTGTGCTTGATTCTCAAATAACATAGATACATGAGAACGCAATTATTGAATCAAGATATGCCTTATTTTTTGAAGATGTGTTTCTATGTAAGACCCGAAAGGTTGCTAGCTCCTCAAAACGGGCATATGAAACACAAGAAGAAGAAGAACTAGTTGAGATTGAGCTTCAATGAAGCAAAAGAGCTTGAGTGGGAAAAATCCTTTGGAATGAATTTTATCACTTTCATGTTGGAAAGTGATCCCTAAAGTTATTCAGAAGCAGTAAGTTGTTCTATGGGACCTCAATGGAAAGAAATAATTGCATTCGAAATTGACTCTATTTTTCAAAACCACAATTAAGAACTTGTGGATCTTCCTCCAGGAAATAAACTACTGGGTTGCAAATGGATTTTCAAGAAGCAAATAAAATCAGATGACACAATTGCTAAGTACAAGGTTAGATTAGTAATTAAAGATTATTGGCAACGAGAATGCCTTGATTACTTTGATACGTATTCTTCGATATCGAGAATAACTTTCATCAGTGTTGTTGACTCTCGTCTCTCTATGAAATTTGGAAATACATCAAATGAATATAAAGACCCATTTTCTAAATGGGGATTTAGAAGAGAAAATTTACTTAAAGCAACCTGAAAGGCTTTCTGGGCCAATTAGATAGAAAAATAAGGTTACAAGATTAGTAAAATTATTATACGACTTGAAACAAGTTCCGAAGCAATGACATGAAAAGTTTGATACCGCCAGGAAGGAAAGTTAATTTCAGATCAATGAATGTGATCCATATATCTATATAAAAAATATAAGAAATGACTATGTCATATTATATTTATATGTAGATGACATCCTATCCCTAAGGCATAACACAAATAGTGGGTGCATGGTAGCGTGTTCAGATCGGGCAAGGGTCGATCTCTAAGGTGTCACTACCTGTGGTGTTCCCCGTTATGCGTCTTCCACCTGTATACCTGTTGAACCTCCCTCTATATGATGTAAGGTCGTCGTAGGGGACTGTTAATGTGGTGATTCTGTATTTTTTTTATATATGCTGATGGCATCCTTATGATCTTACCATTTAGAGTAATAATAAGATAATCAAATCCACTAAAATTATGTTGAACTCAAAATTTGATATGAAAAACATGAGCCCAACTGATATAATTCTAGGGATTAAAATTCTTAGAAAACAGAATGACTTGTTTTAAGTTAGTCTCTCTTGTTAAATGGATAAGATGATCTTAAGAAATTCAACAAGAGTGATACTACGTTGGCATAAACTCTGATATATATGAGTCAACATCTATTAAAAAAATAAAGAGAGTATCTCTCAAATAGAGAATTTTAGGATGATTGAAAATCTGATCTACTCAATGAGTTATATACGACCAGACTTAGCATACATACTAAGCAAACTGAGTAGATACATGGGTAATCCTGGTGTTGAGCACTGAAAAGGGATAACTAGAGTATTGAGGTACTTGAAGTATACTTGTGATTATGGACTGTACTATACGAGATATCCTACTGTGATATAAAGATACGACGATGCAAATTGGATATTGTACACGAATGACTCTAAATCCACAAGTGGATATGTATTCACTTTGGGAAGTACAACCATTTCATGAAAATTTTCTAAGTAAACCATAATAACTAGATACACAATGAAATCTGAGTTTGTAACTTTTGACATATATAGTAAAGAGGTTGAATGGTTACGACAATTCTTAGAAGATGTTCCTAAATGACCGAAACTTATGCTAGTAATTTGCATATATTACGATAGTCAATCGGCTATTGGTCAGACATAGAGCCATCTATATAATGGTAAATCTCGGCATATACGTTATAAACGCAATACTCTTAGACAATTACTCTCAACAGGAGTTATCACTATTGATTATATAAAGTCAAAGGATAACCTTGAGGATCCATTGACTAAAGGGTTAAACCAGAGTTAGTTGTTAGTTCATGAATGAACTTGATGCTAGTTTTGATGCTGACTGTAGGTGCAAAGGAATTCCAATTTATGCTTACTAGAGATCCCAAGAATCAGGTTTAAAGGGACAACCTAACTGGACTGAAAGACAATCACTATAGGAGAATAACCTGATTAATCAGTAGCATAATGAAGGGTAAGCATTCTTGCTTTTAATTATCATAGTAAATAGAAAATACTCTCGAGAGATCACTTATGTGAGAAAGAAGTGGGGTCGTTTTGAAAAGAATTGGAGGCACAATCCTTAGCGCTTCTCATAGAATCAAGAGTGTTCATGGCTACAAATGAACACATTCATGAAACCTAAGATATATCAGGGTGAGTCCTGGGGTGAGATCCATCCATGCTTACATAAACGACAAAACAGTTCAAAGATATCGCGTCTACTGATCAGTAGTGAGCAAATAGATTTTCATAGGGAATGCTCAAAGAGTAACACCTACCTATCCTATACACAACTCAACTGTCAAATGCTATCACTACCTTGCTTCCATTCATGTGAGAGATTGTTGGAAATATATGAATGAAAACATGACTTATAAGTTATTAGTCTCGCATCGGAAGTGGCACATTAAGATGAGAAGGAAAAAAGAAGATGAAATCAAGGGCTTTGGGAGTTCTTTGAAGCACTTTATCTCAGGTTGGAAGAAAAGGAAGAAGATTTGGAGAGGCGATGACGGCGACGGGCGAAAACTGCAAGTTCATAGTTGTTGTCAAGTCCTATAAAGATTGATCCCACATGAACTATAAAATCAAGTATCAATCAAAATTGTGAAGCAGGTTATCTAGATAATCACAAATTGCAAGAGTCGTGCAACAAAGAAACGAGTTGAGAATCCACCAGAAGTCGAAGAAATCAGAATTTGGGGAACAGTTCTAGAATTTTGATTTCTTCACAATAATTATTGACACCCTAAGTACTATTTACTTTCCTACCTCAATGTTTGTTCACATATAAGTGGTCTCTCCCGAGATACCGATATAGATTTTTGGAATTATAACGGCGTGCCTACCCAAACACGACACTCACTTTCAAGGTAGCCTTACTAAAGCGAACACTTTCTCAAGGAGGCTCCTATCATGATGCCCCATGATCCTCTAGGTATTATTCCCTACATAGTGATGCCGGATCGGGATAAATCCATTAAGCTTTGCGACAACCAATAGTGCCCTCATGAGGTTTTAGACTACTTTCATGACCAATCCCTCACATCTCGGTCTTTGTGGTTTGGAGATTTATGTTCACCTTTCAGTCCTTTCCTGCATCCCATGAGATACGAAGATGCATGGTTAGTGTCATAATTGTGTATGCACAATAAAGCTGGATCATAGAATAAACAGATCATACTATAGAAAAAGATAAATAAATACAAATTGAATGTCAACAATACATCGAGCTACTCCCTTGTCTTAAAATCTAGAGTACTACTCTATGGAGATGGAGTTACAACCGAAAGATAATGAAGAAAGCATCCTATACAAGTTAAAATAGAGAGAAAAGAGAGGAGGAAGTTTAGTTGTGTTGATGTAAATGTCTTCAGAAGAATCTCCAAGCTCCTAGATGGATGAAAACTTCAATGGCTTCTTGAAATGATGCTCCTAGGGATCCTTATCATGGAAAACCCTCCTCCGAGAATCAAGAGTCTCCTACAATTTTTTATATCCCTTCGAACCGACCAAAACTGTTAAAGATTACCAAAAAGTACTAGTTGTTGTTGTCGTGCCATGGTTGAGCTGCTCCACGCGACTGAGGACAGGGGTCAGACACAACCGTGCCAATAGGAACTCTCCCATGAGATACGAAGATACATAGTTAGTGTCATAATCATGTATGTGCAATAAACCGGATCATAGAATAAATATATCATGCAATAAAAAAAGATAAATTAACATAAAACGAATGTCAACAATACATCAGGCTACTCCATTATCCTAATATCTAGAGTACTTCTCTATGGAGATGGAGTTATAACCGAAAGACAATGAAGAAAGCATCCTACAACTCAAAATAGAGAGAAAAGAGAAGAGAAAGCTTAGTCATGTTGATATAGGTGTCTTTGAAAGAATCTCCAAGCTCCTAGGGTGGATGAAAACTTCAATGGCTCCTTGGAATGACGCTCTTAGGGCACCCTATCATGGAAATCTCTCCTCCCCGAATCTAGAGCCTCCTAGGGCCTTTATAGCCCTTCGAATTGACCGAAATTGTTAAAGAATACCAAAAAAAAATTAGGTTTCTATTGTCGCGCCACGACCATGACGCTCCACGCCACTGAGGACAAGGGACGAAAATCATCGTGCCAACATGAATGGCTAGACCATGTCCAACATAATGAAGAAAAGCATGGTTGAGCCAGAGGGCACGACGAAGGCGTTCCAGATTTTGAGAGAGAGAACAAGGTTGTGCTAGGGGACACGACCTGGGCATGTCAAGCACTACAGAATGGGGCATGACCATGCCTGGGGGCACGACTAGGCCATGTTAGAATCTAAACTCTTCTTCATTGTCACTCCATTCTTCGTCTAACTTTGGCTAGAGGAACAAACTTGTGTCATGAGACATGGCCATACCATATTCCTTACTTTGAATTCATGTTCCAAGGCTTTTAAGCTCCAATTTTGCTCCAGTTTCACATCCTGTCAATCAAAAAACATAAAGAGTAGGTCTATGAACAAGTTTATTAAAAACAATGAAAATAAGGTATATAAATATACAAAATATGCTCATGAGATGACACAAAATGCATACAAAACAATACTAAAAATCACGCATGAAATACATGTGTGTGTGAATAATGCATCATAATCTCTAACGAATCAGTCTAATCCTATAATGTAGTTTCACTAATGAGCAAACATAACTGAATTATCCTAACCTAACTAAAAGTTCTCCGTACTTAATACAAAAAGTGGCTTAACTCTTTCTAGTCTTCAACCTCCAATTTAGTCAAATTGTCATCTAAACGTGTTCTAATGTTTTCAGTGATAGACACTTACGCGTTATGCTTCGTCTACGTGTTATGATCCGAATTTTTTCCAATAACTAAAATACAATGAGGGGCACCTAGAAAATAAGAGCATTAGTCAATGAATCATAACTATTCTCAAATATATTAACTATCAAAATCAATCATAATGTGAAAAGAGATCCTAAACAAGTAGACCAACACCAAAACTCTTACAGCTAAACAATTGCTCAAGTCATGCTACTACCAGTAGAAGAAAAAAATAAATTGCTAAGCATACTAGCATACTATCACAAGAACATAAAATTTATCATGCTATAAAGGAATAAACAAAAATGCAAAGAAGAAATAAAAACAATAGCTATTGTCACAGGCGATGCAAAGAAAGATACTTAGATTTCAAGGGAGTTGGGTCTCGAGTTGAAAGAAGAGTACTCTTCTTACATGGACCATCTTCGCATGGTCCCCGAAGAATCTCACAGGGATCTTGCCAAAGTGGTGACAAAAGCACCATTTTCTACTATATAATTTCTTTCTCAATATCTGATTCACCTAGAAAACATTATATATATATATATATATATATATATATATATATGTTAGAGTATGCTACTTTCCTAGTCATGAATAACTTTGTCATTGCTTTCAGAAGGCCTATTCAATCTCACTCTTTATATTAAAGACATATTGAAAATGTTAAGGGAGCTCAGAAAGTCATCTATATTGGCATATATGAGATGCTATAACCTTTATCAGATGGTATAATGATTCAAGCATTGCAAGTAGCTATTTGTGTTTGGAATTTTCTTCTATTGAATTTTTGCCTTCAAAACTATCAAATTTATACATAAAGATATGTGGGTCTTGCAACGCAAATGGTGAACTCATATCAATAAAATGCTTCAAAAATATGATATTCTCTAGCCACCTCAATGGAATGATAAAAGTCTTTATTTATAACATCAATCTATTTGTGGAAGAAAAAAATGTTTACACATTATCGATATAACATTGGTCTAGAAAGGTGATGAGAATCTTCTTAGTCTGTTGGAGTCTACTTATTTAAGCCTAATTGGTTAGCTAAAAAATAACTGTGAGCATTCAATTTTATATAGTTCTTGTAAGGTTGGTCAAGTGAAAGTTCTTCAGAATTATTTTGCTAAACTTAATTCTTTGCTTCCTAGTTTTTGATGTGAACTCGAACTTCTAAATTTTATCATAAAAGAATCTCTAATTAATGCCAAACTTTTGTTTTGATGCAGTACAAGAAAGCTTCTAACAAGAGCACTAACTATTGATAGTGTTAAAGAGCTTGAAAAGGCCTAAAGAAAGGTGTCATAAATCAGTTAGTGAAGGATATTTTGCAAAGCTTAGTGGATGATGATCTTGTCATAAAGGACAAAATAGACACTTCTGTGAATTTATTTTCCTTCATACAATCCAAGAAGGGTTTTTTGACTTTTGTATAAATTTATTATGGATACAAAGTTAATTTGTGAATTATGTATACATATTTTCTATTTAAATTGTTTGAAGTTGTATCTTTTGCTAAATAAGTGTATTTTAAAAAAGATTGTGGATATATATTTTTTATTTATGGAAACTCATATTTTTTTGTTTGTAAATAGATTTATCTTTTTTAAAAAATTATATTTTAAAAAAGATAACGTTTTTCTATCTATTAAAAAAATATTATTTTGCTAAAAAATGATAATATTTTTAAGCATTGTAAAAATGTTATTTTCGAAAAAAGAAGATGTCCGAGAAAAGAAGTTGTAAAGAAGTTGTATTGTATTCTTGTTGTATTATATTGTACGAAAAGAGATGGTAATAAATTTCTTCCCTTCTGGAAGGTGTCCGAGAAAAGAAGATTTAGCGGCGATATTAGACCTTGAAATAGTTATCTTGGGAGACGATTAATCAAGTAAAATCTTAGAGTTTCACACGTGATGTTGATTTAATTTTGAATTTGTACTGTGCAAATCAAGTCGCTGCGAATCAAAGTTATTCTCGCACCGGTCTTAACAATAGAGAGGAAACCTGTAACTATAATTTTGATATTGTACACACAACGGAGATAGCTCAGTAACTCTGATATATGTGTGTAAAAAAAATTAACTTTGTAATTGATCCCGGGCCAGCTTGCGTGTAGCCTGGCCGGCAGCCTGATGCTCAGTCAGGAAAAGTGGCTATTGATCTGGGCGATCCCGCTGGATAAGAGGCACGCAGGCTTAGGCCCCCTGGGTTTCCGTGTCAAGGCTCATACATGCCTATAATAGCGTTCTACTGAGTCAAATAAGCTCGGACTGAAGGAGTTATCCCCTCTGTGCCCCCAGTCGGCACCCTCATAGGCCCTCAGACGGCCTCCTTACCTCTATGCCCCCAGTCGGCACCCTCATATGCCCTCAGTCGGTCTCCTTACCTCTGTGCCCCCAGTCGGCACCCTCAGCCTCAGGCCTCCACCCTGTGCCCCCAGTCCACCTATGTGCCCCAGTCGGCACCCTCATAGGCCCTCAGTCGGCTTCCTTACCTCTGTGCCCCCAGTCCACCCTCTACCTCAGCGGCCTCCAGTCGACACCCTCATAGGCCCTCAGCCGGCCTCCTTACCTCTGTGCCCCCAGTCGGCACCCTCATAGGCCCTCAGCCGGCTCCATCACCCCTCATAGGCCCTCAGCCGGCCTCCTTACCTCTGTGCCCCCAGTCGGCACCCTCATAGGCCCTCAGCCGGCCTCCTCATTTCCGTGCCCCCAGCCGGCACAACCACTCCCTGACATCGGGTTACCAGAAGCTGTACGGGGTCGGCGCGGGACCCTGGTCGCCCTGGCCACCAACGGCGGATATCTCGCCGAGGTATCGATATGCCTGACACATCTTGTCCCCCGTACCTCGACCACATGCCCTGATGTCAGACCGAGCGGCATCCAACGGCACCAACTCTTAAGTTAACAGGGCCTCTTTCCTTAATACAGCATGTGTCACTTGCCCCTGTCACCCCTGGACGCACATTACCCTGTTCTCACTACGCGACAGCAGGTGGCAGGTGAGGCAAAACCTGTCAGCTTCCCCGGCTACATATACTTCTCACTCCGCATTTCCCAGGTACGCACGATAGTGCAATTCTCATACTGTTCTATTGCTTTCCATCGCCACCGTCGTGTACTGACTTGACCGTCGGAGTGCCTGGCCGGAGACTTTTCCCGGCGGATTCTAACGGTCTCTGTCTTGCAGGTGGGGAGCGACCCAGCTCGTCACGCCACTTCAGCGACCTCGCCCTCTTCGGAGATTCGTCCGGCTGTAGGGGCATCTGACTCACTTCGCGACAGGATTAAATTTGGCGCTAAAAGGAGGGACACCAGCAGCCTGATCGGAAGTGAAGATGGACGAGCCTTACGATATCAACCTGGATATCTCTCGAGGGGAGTACGAGATACTCATGGCTACATGAGCCCAGCAGAGGGCTTCTCAGAGCCTCTCCCAAGCGGCTAGCCAAGGGCCTCAGGGCCTAGAGCCGGTGGCGCGTCGCGTCTCAGGAGGACAAGGCAGGCCTGTTGTGCCTGAGGGTGGTCCCGCACCTCCCCCGATGGTTGGCCCTTGGGAGCAAGTTGGCGAGGCTCACTCGATGTCTGCCGGGGCCTCCGTTTCCAACCCGGTACGGGGGAGGCGGGTGGAGAGGGGAAGAGTTCCGGCTGATCCTATTTCAGCCACGACGGTACGCAGCCCTTTCGCTCCTTGGATCTTGGAGGACCCCGTTCCTCACCACCTGCGTTTCTTCACCATCCCTGAATACGTGGGGACTACGGATCCAGAGGAGCATTTGATGAAGTTTGAGAGTGCTGCTATGCTGCAGCAATATCCAGAAGGCGTTAAATGCCGAGCCTTCCTGACCACGCTCTCGGGCGCAACCCAGAGGTGGTTTGACCGACTCCCCGACGGGTCGGTCACAAGCTTCGAGAAGTTCAAGAGGGTGTTCCTGCAGCACTTCGCTAGCAGCCGAAGACACCACAAAACGAGTCTCAACCTGTTCGCCCTGAAGCAAGGGCCAAAAGAAACACTTAGGTCTTACATCCGGAGGTTCAACGAGTTGGCAATGGATGTGCCAACTGCCACTCAGAAAGTGATGGTCAGCGCGTTCTCCCAGGGTCTGCAGGAGGGAGAGTTTTTTCGAGCACTGATCCGGAAGCCCCCGAAGGACTTTAACAGCCTTTTGGGCAAGGCTGACAAGTATATTAATGTGGAAGAGGCGCAAGCGGCACGGCGCAAGGACTCTGCGGCCTCAGCGCCCCCGCCTCCTGTTCATGGGCCCAGGCCCTCGGGAGGACCCATTCGTAGTCCGCGGGGCCCCGCCGAGCATGCGGGCATGGAAAGGCGCCACGTGCAGCAGGCGGCTCAAGGATGCCTCCCCACCCGGTGGAGGCCGTACTATAGTTTCCACCAAAGTCACGGGCACGCCACTGAGGAGTGCCGACAAGCCGGCCGGGGTCGGGCTCCACCCCCAGAGGACGAGGGCGGTAAACACCTCCCGGACGGGGAGCAGGCCGAGGCGGCCCGAACGCCCACCCGGCGCCCACCCGGTGGCCGAGGAACCGCGAGAAAACCCTCGGCTGCTCGAAATTTATTCCCTCAAGGGAACCGAGCGTGGAAGAGGAGACGGACGAAGAGCGGGCCAACCAGCAAAATGTCGTTCGAGGCGGCGTGCACGTCATCTCGGGCGGCCCTACTGGAGGAGACACCCACCGGGCCCGGAAAGCTCAAGTGCGCCGGCTGGAGATCCATCAGGTTGGCACTAGTCTGGCCCAGGCAGAGGGGCCACAAATCAGTTTCGGGCCCCAAGATCTTCAGGGGTTGGAAGTCCCCCACGATGACGCGCTGGTCATCACAGCCGTCATCGCAAACTATCAAGTCCACCGCACCATCGTGGACACAGGCAGCTCGGTCAACATACTCTACAAGAGGGCATTTGACCAGCTCCAAATTGAGAAGTCCAGTTGGAGCTAGTGGCGACCCCGCTGTTTGGTTTCACGGGGAATGCGGTACATCCCATTGGCCAAATTCGCTTGGTCGTTCTCTGGGCGAGGAGCCATTGAAGAGGACTCGGTGGTCCACCTTTTGGTGGTGGACGCACCTTCGGCCTACAACGCCATCCTGGGGCGCCCTGCCCTCAATGAGTTCCGGGCCGTCGCCTCCACCTTCTACCTGAAGGTTAAATTCCCGGTCGGGGACCAGGTGGGAGAGGTCCGGGGCGACCAGAAGATAGCCCGAAGGTGCTACGTGGATGATGTTCACGTAGACAGTCGCAAGGCCCCTCGTCCTTTCCCTGAGTGCAACATGGTCCAGGCCTCTCCTTGGGCCGAGTTGTAGGAAGACAAGGAAGAAGTGCAACTCCTCCCCAACTGGGAGGAGTCCCGAGTCAAGATTGCGGCAGGACTGCCAGAAGAGCTGAGGGGGCCCCTGCTGGAGTGCTTGGCTCGCAATCAAGATGTCTTCGCCTGGACCGTCAAGGAATTGAGAGGAGTCCGCCCGGAGGTTGCAGAGCACCACCTCCATGTCTACCCCCACGCTCGGCCTGTGAAGCAACGGAAGAGAGACTTCAGCACCGAGCAGAACAAGGCGATCAGGGCGGAGATCGAGAGGCTAACAGAGGCAGGGCACATCAGAGAGGTGCAGTTCCCGTCCTGGCTAGCTAACGTGGTGCTAGTGCCTAAGCCGGACAACAGATGGTGAATCTGCATCGACTTTCAGGATCTCAACAAAGCCTGCCCGAAAGATTGCTACCCCTTGCTCCGGATTGATCAGATGGTGGACTCGACGGCAGGCAGCGAGTTCATCTCCATGCTGGATGCCTATCAAGGGTATCATCAAGTGCCCCTGGCAGCTGAGGACCAAGAAAAGGTCAGTTTCATCACGGCGGACGGTACTTATTGCTACACCGTCATGCCGTTCGGACTGAAGAACGCTGGAGCTACCTACAAGCGGATGATAAATAAAGTCTTCCGGTCCCAGATCGGGAGAAATGTGGAGGTGTATGTTGATGACATCCTCATCAAATCTGCTCGGGCCGAGGACTTGGTGGCGGACGTCGAGGAGACCTGCCAAACGTTACGAAGGTACGGACTCAAGCTAAACCCAGCTAAGTGCCTCTTCGGTGCTCGGAGGGGAAAGTTCCTGGGCTATATTGTGACTGAACGGGGCATAGAAGCTAACCCGGGGAAGGTTAAGGCCTTGCTGGATATGCCTCCGCCCTGGAATCTACGAGAAGCTCAGCGGTTTGCGGGGCGAATCACAGCCCTATCTCGGTTCATTTCCCGACCGGCGGAGCAAGGGCTGCCTTTCTTTAAAACCCTCCGCAAAGCCACCAAGTTCCAGTGGGATGCTGACTGCGACAGGGCATTTGAGGAGCTGAAGACTTACCTTGCTGAACTACCCGTGTTGGCAAAACCGGAGGTCGGGGAAACTCTCTATGTGTATTTGGCTGCATCGGCTGACTCGGTCAGCCTAGTTTTGGTTAAACAGGAAGCGGCTGAACAACAGCCAGTGTATTTCTTCGCTCACCTATTGAAAGGAGCCGAGTGCCGCTACACGACACTCGAAAAGTTGCTGTATGTGTTGTTGTTAGGTGCTCAAAGGCTTCGTCCCTATTTTTTGGCGCACCCTATCGTGGTTTTGACAAACAGTAACCTGGGCCGAGTGGCTTCCAACCCTGAAGCGTCAGGACGACTGATCAAATGGACTACCGAGTTAAGTGAATACGACATCCAGTATCCGCCTCGACCGGCCATCAAGGCTCAAGCCCTAGCCGACTTCCTAAGTGAGCTACATTCGGACGAGATCGAAGAGGCATGGCAGATACATGTAGATGGCTCGTCCGCTCGGTCGGGGAGTGGGATCGGTATTCTGATGGTCTCCCCTAGCGGAGAGAAAGTGCACCTGTCCGTGCGACTGGAATATAAGGCCACCAATAATGAAGCCGAGTATGAAGCCCTCATAGCTGGATTGCAGGCCGCTAAGCATGTGGGGGCGGCTTGAGTAGTGCTCTACTCGGATTCTCAGCTAGTTACACAGCAAATTGCTGGAAAGTCTGAGGTCAATAGTGACCGGCTGTAGGCGTTCGTCGAAGCTTACGAAAAACTGAAGGCTGAATTCAAAGAGGTGCAAGTGAGAAAGATCCCTCGAGAAGAAAACTTCAAGGCGGACGAGTTGGCTAAACTGGCCAGTTCGGTCGGCTCGTGGGTACTCCCTCAGGCTAGTGGCCCAGCTTTGCTAGTCATGCAATAGAAAGACAGGCCGACCTGGAGCTGGAGTCTGACTGGCGAGCCCTGGTCGTCGCATACCTCACTCGGGGAACTTTACCGACCAACTACGATGAGGCTCGATGGCTCAAGAAGCATGCGTCCAGATTTACCATGATCGGTGATATTCTCTACAAGAGGTCGTTCTCTCGACCCCTCCTTAATGCCTGAATGAAGAAGATGCTGATTATGTCTTGAGGGAATTCACCTGGGGATCTGCGGACATCATGCTGGTGCTCACGCAACGGCTAGGAAGGCGATAATGTCAGGATACTATTGACCCACCCTGCAGAAGGATGCCAATGAGCTGGTTGTCAAATGCTTGTCCTGTCAAAGGCACCAGTGTTTACCTCACCGACCCACGGAGGCCATGAAGCTGTCAGTAGTCTCTTGCCCTTTTGATCAGTGGGGCATGGACATTGTGGGGCCATTCCCAACTGCCGCCGCGCAGAAAAAATACCAGCTGGTCGCGGTCGATTACTTCTCTAAGTGGATAGAGGCGGAGGCCCTGTCGCGCATCACCGAGCAGGCGGTCAAAGGTTCTTGTGGCAAGACATACTGTGCCGGTATGGAATCCACATAAGATTGTCTCGGATAATGGGAGACAGTTCCAGGGTAGGAAGATACGAGAATGGTGTGCCTAATACGACATCAAACAGGTTTTTACTTCGGTAGCATATCCTCAGAGCAATGGCCAGGCTGAAGTGGCCAATCGGGAGATTCTCAGGGGGCTGAAGACTAAGCTCGACCATGTTGGCGGAACCTGGGTGGAGGAGCTCCTGAGCATTTTATGGGCCTTGCGAACCATTGTCAAAGAAACAACCGGATGCACGCCTTTCCAGTTGGTTTACGGAACTGAGGCGGTGATCCCGGTCGAGGTCGGGTGTGAATCGGATCGAAGGGCGGCATATGATGAAGATAATCCGGAGAGACGACGGTTGGAGCTAGACTTGGTCAATGAAATCCGGGATAATGCGGCGGCTCGGATGTTGGCGTATAGGCAGAAGATGAAACAGCGATATGATCGAAGAGTGCTGCCCAGAACATTCCAAGTGGGGGACCTCGTCTGGAAAAGAATCAAGCCAGTAGGGGACGTAAGCAAGCTGGAGCCGCAGTGGGGAGGACCCTTTAAGATTGCGCAGAAGCTTTCTTCGGGGGCGTATTACTTAGAGAATGAGAAGGGAAAAAGGTTGGATCGACCCTGGAGTGTGGTTCACCTCCAACCTTATCGAGCTGCTGAGTGACAAATGAGGATGTAAATGTAAAACACGTCGGACAGGGAAGGCCTATGGTCCTTGACTTGCTTGCAGATGTACCAGGCTCTCGAGCTAAAATTCCCGCAGCTCGGCTGCTCAGTAAGACGCGTGGCGTCCCACGCTCCCTGAGTCTTGCCCGACTGTGTGCGCTATTATCCCGCAGCTTGGCCCGTCCGACTGTGTGTGCCATATTTCCCGCAGCTCGGCTGCTCAGTAAGACGCGTGGCGTCCCATGCTCCCTGAGTCTTGCCCGACTGTGTGCGCTATTATCCCGCAGCTCAGGCCCGTTCGACTGTGTGTGCCATTTTCCCGCAGCTCAGCTGCTCAGTAAGACGCGTGGCTCCCACGCTCCCTGAGTCTTGCCCGACTGTGTGCGCTATTATCCCGCAGCTTGGCCCTCCGACTGTGTGTGTCATATTTCCCGCAGCTCGGCTGCTCAGTAAGACGCATGCATACCACGCTCCCTGAGTCTTGCCCGACTGTGTGCGCTATTATCCCGCAGCTCGGCCCGTCCGACTGTGTGTGCCATATTTTCGCAGCTCGGCTGCTCAGTAAGACGCGTGGCGTCCCACGCTCCCTGAGTCTTGCCCGACTGTGTGCGCTATTATCCCGTAGCTCGGCCCGTCCGACTGTGTGTGCCATATTTCCCGCAGCTCGGCTGCTCAGTAAGACCGTGGCATCCCACGCTCCCTGAGTCTTGCCCGACTGTGTGCGCTATTATCCCGCAGCTCGGCCCGTCCGACTGTGTGTGCCATATTTCCCGCAGCTCGGCTGCTCAGTAAGACGGGTGGCGTCCCACACTCCCTGAGTCTTGCCCGACTGTGTGTGCTATTATCCGCAGCTCGGCTGCTCAGTAGACACGTGGCGTCCCACGCTCCTGAGTCATGCTCGTCTGTGTGCACTATTATCCCGCAGCTCGGCCCGTCCGACTGTGTGTGTCATATTTCCCGTAGCTCGGCCCGTCCGACTGTGTGTGTCATATTTCCGTAGCTCGGCTGCTCAGTAAGACGCATGGCGTCCCACGCTCCCTGAGTCTTGCCCGACTGTGTGCGCTATTATCCCGCAGCTCGGCCCGTCCGACTGTGTGTGCCATATTTCCCGCAGCTCGGCTGCTCAGTAAGACGCGTGGCGTCCCACGCTCCTGAGTCTTGCCCGACTGTGTGCGCTATTATCCCGCAGCTCGGCTCGTCCGACTGTGTGTGTCATATTTCCCGCAGCTCGGCTGCTCAGTAAGACGCGTGGCGTCCCATATTCCTTGAGTCTTGCCCGACTGTGTGTGCTATAATCCCGCAGCTCGGCCCGCCTGACTGTGTGTGCCATATTTCTCGCAGCTCGACTGCTCAGTAAGACGCGTAGCGTCCCACGCTCCTTGAGTCTTGCCCGACTGTGTGCGCTATAATCCCGCAGCTCGGCCCGCCCGACTGTGTGTGCCATATTTCCCACAGCTCGGCTGCTCAGTAAGAACGCGTGTCGTCCCACGCTCCCTGAGTCCTGCCTGACTGTGTGCGTTATTATCCCGCGGTTCAGCCTGCCTGACCGTGTGTGCCATCGCTCCCGCGGATGGCCGCTCAGTAAGATGCGTGGCGCGTCCACGCTCCCTGAGTTCTGCCCAACCGTGTGTGCAAACTCTTACATCGCCAGCAAGTTATAAGTACGTCAGCTTCCACGCTCATTCAGCTCCGGGGCTCTGATCAGACGCATGACGGCTCACGCTCCTAAGAGTTGGCCTAAGTTGGTGGTCGAATTCCCATCTTTTAGCGAGGCGCGTTACTCTGCTGGCCCGACCCTTGACCTGGCATAGGGCAACCCAGGCTTCCCTCTTATTAACCCGCCAAGGGGCAAAATTCTGGAAGTACAAAGACAAGAAACACTCTGTAAACATCCCCTCGGCTCGGTGTGTCATAGGTCAAGCGTAATCGAAGACGCGAGGCCTGACAAGGCCGCTCAAAATCTGCGGCCAGGCGTAACGTTGCAAATGGCCTTGGATAATGGTTATGTCTCTCAATCAACACTTAGTGTTCTCCTTGCCTTGAACTGCGCCCCGCATTACGCTCGAAAGTACTCCGTTCCGACACGGGAGCACAACATCTTCTGGTTATGGCAACCCCACAGAGGGAAAACCTAATGCCTGTGACGATCATAAACGCCCGGAGCGGGCGAGATTTAGGGGAGGGAAGCCCTCGTCCCGGTTATCAACGTTCTTCGGATTACTGACTCACAAACACCATACATATACGAAAAAAGTAGCATTTCATTACCANAGACGTGTGACGGCTCACACTCCTAAGAGTTGGCCTAAGTTGGTGGTCGAACTCCCATCTTTTAACGAGTCACGTTACCCTCCGCCGCTCGGCCCTTGACCCGACGCAGGGCAACCCAGGTTCCCCTCTTATTAACCCGCCAAGAGGGCAAAATTTTGGAAGTACAAAGACAAGAAACACTCTGTAAACATCTCCCCCCGGCTCGGGTGTGTCATAGGTCACGCGCAATCGTAAGACGCGAGGCCTGACAGGGCCGCTCAAAATCTGCGGCCCGACCATAACGTTGCAAATGGCCCCGGATAATGGTTATGTCCCTCAATCGACACTTAGGTGTTCTCCTTGCCTCGAACCGCGCCCCGCATGGCGCTCGAAAGTACTCCGTCCCGACACGGGAGCACGGCAGCTCCTGGTTAGGGCAACCCACACAGAGGGAAAACCTAACGCCCGCAACGATCATAAACACCAAGAGCGGGTGAGACTTAGGTAAGAGAAGCCTTCGTGCCAGTTATTAACGTCGCTCGGATTACTGACTCACAAACACAACACATATACGAAAAAGTAGCATTTTATTACCCAAGCAATTACAAAGTAGAGGCTTAGTCTCTCTTTGGCTAATCAGAACAAAATCGATCGGGTCTCAATAATGCCCGACCCTAACTCACGGTGCTCGGCCGGTCTTCTTCGGGGCCCGACCTTGGAGCAGGGAGTCAGTGTAGTCTTTGAGGTGCCGAAGTCACCGCTGGACGGCCTTCAGCACGGACGTTTGAACCTCGTACTTCTGCTTCAGCTCGCTGAGTTCCGTGGCACTAGCGATCTGCTCCGCCTCTTTGGCCCTCAGATCGGCCTGCAGGATAGAGATGAGATGTTGTGCTTCGAAAGGTTGCGCTCTGAGCGCAGACCACTCCCCCGAAATCCAAGCGGGTGGCACTGTCTATCAGCAAGAGAAGGCAAAAATCAGACGCAGAAGAAAAGAAGGATAAAAACAACACCTTCCGTAAGCTAAAGTTTTGCGGGTCGGGCCTAAGAGCTTGCGCCCGAGCAGGGTTTCCAGACTCTCGGATGGACAAAGTTTACAGACTTCCCGTCCGGACCATCACTTGAACACGAGTCATTAGATGGTGTCCGGGGGGTGGCAGCAGGCGGAGAGACTGGCCTAGGGAGCCGACTGCAGCGGGCTCACCCACGGAGACCCATAGTTTGCAAAGGGGCAAGGAGCATGCAAACAATGAGCCTCCCAGGCCTAGCTTTTGCTTTGATAGGGGGCATATGATAGTACCCCCTCCAACATTCGTCAAGCCAGTAGGGCCAACCGGTCGGCATATAGAAACGCGACGAGTTGAATGACGAAGGACAGCATGAACACCTCCCTTCGGAGCCCCCGCAAGCGCCCAAACCCTCCTCAGCGAAGTTAAAGAGAGCGCCTGAGAGGAACTTCTCGATGGAGAAGGGACAAGCACAGGAGGCTCTGGAGAAAGCGAAGAGGCAAGCTCGGGAGGTGCTGGAGAAAGCGATACCTCGGGGCCGAGCGGAGAGGGAGCGTGCCCAGGAAGGGAGGTCACACGGGAAGATGAGGGTGCCGCGGCAGCAAGTCCTGCAGAAGCCGGCACCCTGGCCCGCTTCGCTCGGCGGGGAAGAGCAGGAGTGCTATATGAAGATGAAAAGTCAGCCGAACGAGGCGCCTAAGGACAAGTTTTCAATGAAGAGCCACTCGTATCAAAGACTCCCTTGCGGAGGGAGGAGCTCGTTTTCAGGGGCTCTTTCCCCTTACGTGAAGTACCTTCGCGAGGGGAAGAGGTGGGTCTGAATGGCTGAGGCGAAAGGGGTGAATCAGGAGGAGGCATCATTTCAAGATACTCCTGGTCAATCTCCTCTGAGGAAGAGGAATGCTAGTCGTCCGAAAGAGCACATAGTCCTCCCAGAGAAGAAACTTCTTCAGAGGAGTCAGTAACCATGATGGGAGATGAACAAGGAGTTCGGTTTCGTGAGTTTTCTCTAGAAGCGACGGCGGCAGAGGTTGCCTATGTACAGGAGGAGGAAACGTATCGCAGCCGTTCGCGAAAGGCCTCGGTAAGCCAAATGATCGAACGGCCAGGCGTACGAGGGGAAGGCGTGAAGAAGTGGTAAAGCCAGAGTAAATGGGAAAGGGCTGTCCGATGCCCGAGGCGCTTATGACTAGTGATGGACGTTTCGCAGGCCGACACGTCGTGTTGCTCAGGCCCTGTTCCATCACTCATTAAGGAAGGTGTCAGAGACGGAGATATGAATCGCCCAGATGGGACGGGCGCACGGAGGTTCTCATAACTCGGCAAGCTCCCTCCGATCCTTGGGCTTTGGGCTTGTCCGGCCGTGTGGCGACCTACGTCTCCCGGTCTTCACCCCGGCTGAGCGGGCATACCCTCACGTGTCCGGCCCCGCTAGTTTAGCGACCCACACGGTGACAGGAGGCATCCCGCTCAGGGCGCTCCGCTCGGTAGCCCTGAGGATCGATAACAGTTTGACAACAGGAGCCGGCCGTAAGTACTTTAAGAAGGAATAAAGAGGTTCTAGTCAGCAGGATGCACAGATTACATCACTCCGAACCCATAACCCTCGCTAGTACGTCAAAAAAGAAAGGCGAAAGAGAGGCGAGAGAGGCAAACAACTTGATCCTCACTTGAAGGGCGCGTCGGTCACACTGGGCAGGCCCTCACACATATCCTTGAGGCTTGCTGCCGTGGGAGGCATCTCAGGAGACAGATACCCGCCCAATTTGAATCGACAGAGTATGTTCAGCCCTTGCAGCTCCATGACATCCATAAACCGTTTGGCGATTTCGGCCTTGTGGGCCGGGTCGTTGATGCACTCAAGCCTATGCTCCTTCCGTTGGGACTCTTCGATTTCCTTATAAGATCGGAGTGCCATCAGCTTCGATCTAGCCGCTTCCCACTCTGACTGTTCAATTGCCCTATGGGCTTGAAGCTTGGTCAACTCCGATTTGGCTGATTCCCACTCGGATTTCTCCTCCCGAAGTTGCTCAAGCTCTTGATCTTTAGAAGACAACTCCTTAGACAGCTCCGTCATCCTTTGAGACTGGGCCAGAGATTCAGCCTCCCGGGTCTCCAGTTGGGCCTGAAGAGAGTCGAGGGCAACTGACGCCCTTTGAAGATCAGACTTCGCCTGGGCTGATTCGGCTTGGGCTTCCGCTTGCAAAGCTCGTGCTTTCCGCTCCGCATGCTTCAGGGTGGAGAGCCTGATGTTTGCCTGAGAGGTGGTTTGTTGCGCCGTCTCGATCTGGCCGCGCGCTATCTCGAGTTGTTCCCTGGAGTGGGCCAGTTGATCCTGCAAAGTCCGGACTTCCTCTTGTAGGTGGTTCAACGTAGGCTCGTCAGCGACTAGTTGTGAGTGCGCTAGCTGTGTGCGCAGGCGCTTCACTTCCCTCTCGGCCTTGGCCCTGGCTGAGCTCTGGGCTAGGAGTAACATAGAGACACCGTGGCAGTCTCCTGCGAACTGGGGGAGAAAGCAATGTTCTGAAGAGTTAGAAGTGAAAGACGCAATATCAGACTTGAATCGTCTGTATATACCTGCGTGGCCTTAAGGAAGAAGGCGTCGACTTTGTCACGAGAGCCCCGAAAGTAGGACTCCTCGAGCCCTTGGGTGTAACGATCGGCTACTGCCCCATAGAGGCGCAGATCTTGGTGGGGTTCGGGCAGCTCACCTGGGGGCATCTTGAGATAACGGTCTACCCGAGAGGGTACCAAGAGGTGCATCGTTGGGTCCTCAGGCGGACCCTCGACGGATGGGGTTCCTGGTCGGGTAGACATCAGGGTGTCGGAAGTGGGGGAAGTGGCAGACAGGTCGGCGGGCGACGTGGGGACAGAAGGATCAGCCGAAGCATGGGGGTTAGGGGAAAGGGCGAAGGTAGTCGCTGGTAGGCAAACTGGGGAGTCTGCCACAGAGGCGACAATCGGGGGAACAACCGCAGGAGCCACATATGGAACGATGGCCAAAGAAGCAGAGCAGACATCTGGCTCGAAAGCCACTCTCTTCTTCTTCTTTTTCTTCTTCTCTGAGGAAGCAGGGCGGACTGCTGGCTCGGGGGCCGCTCTCCTCTTCCTTTTCTCCAGATGTTTACTGGAAGAAGGATGGGACGAGTCCCCTGTGGGGGAGGATGCTCGTCGGCGTGTGGCAGGAAGGCGCAGTTGAGCAGCTGTGGACGGAGCCGTCTCCGAGGCAGAGGGAACCGACCCCTGTACAGTAGGGGTCGGGTTGATTGGGGCGACCTCTGCTGTAGAGCCTCCTCTGGTGGCCAACGCGGAGGCAATTCGAATCTGTAGCTCGGCCCTCTCTAGCCTGAATCCTCCCTTCAGGGCCGTAGATAGCAGCAGGGAAACTGTGGAAACAAAACAGGTTCATGCATGACTAAGAGGTATACTAGGCAGACACAGGGGCACTCACCAGCATGGGGTAGAGGAGGGGCGGGGCTCGGGCTAAGACCGAATGTGGAAAGAATCCCCTCCTTTAGCAAGAGTCCGCCGTGGAAGTGCCTGTCCTCCAGCTCAGCGACGACCTCCAAATAGGCGGTGGAAGTACGATAGTGTCGGGGGAGAGTCTCAGAAACGGGAAGCCCCTCGACCCAAGCAGTAGGCCAGCTCGGGTCGGCGATCGACCCAACAAAAAAGTATCGCTCCTTCCAGCCCTTATTGGAAGAAGGCAGGTTCAAGAGGAAGGAGGTTTTGGCTCGGGCCTGGAAAAAGAAGTCACCCACTTCTTGCTGTTTGGGGTAAAAGAAGTAATGAAAGTTCTCTGGTATCAGGGGAATCTTGAGAAGTGAGAAGACGATGGCGGAGCCACATATCAGACGTATGGAGTTGGGGGCTAGCTGAGATAGGGGAAGCTGGAAGTATTCACAGACGGCGGCAATAAAGGGGTGGATGGGGAAGCGGAGGCCCGCTTGAAGGTGGTCCTGAGATAAGGTAATGTAGCCCAAGGGAGCGGAGTTTGGACGCTCGTGTGATTTAGGAAGAAGCGGGTGGAGGTCGGCAGGGATTAGGAAGTCCGATTGTATTTGGAGCAGGTCATGAGTAGTAAGGGTGGTGATCAGGGTGGAGTACCAGGGTTGAGGCGGAGATGGAGATGAGGAAGAAGAGGCCATCGGAGAAGGAGGAGGCGAGAAGCTAATCGGCGAAAGGGGGTGGCCAAGGAAAAGTCAAGGCGAAGCAGCTGGCGTAACCCTAATGATACTCAAAGCGGCGGGGGACAAGGGGCGGTTTCGAATGCGTGAAGAAGAGCGAGCAGGTGAGGTGTCTCGCTTTATGGGAATAGGCGAGGTGTGCCAGTCGTCTGATGAGCAATTGGAAGAAGCGTGTGATCCAGCCGAAGCCGTCCGATCAGGCCCGGGCAATACTTGAAGCAACGGGGTGCCCGTACATTAGAAACACCGCAATAGATGACGGCCTGTCCTTCCGATGAGTGCGCCAGGCTCAGACCAGACTTGAGGTCCAGTCAGTCGGACTGCGTACCTCCTTCGACTAGACTTGAGGGAGATGCTTATGATCCCGGGCCAACTTACGTGTAGCCTGACCCAGCAGCCTAGCGCCCAGTCAGGAGGAAAGTGGCCAGTGATCTGGATGATCCCGCTAGAGAAGAGGCGCGCGGGCTTAGGCCCCCTGGGTTTTCGTGACCAAGCCCATACAGGCCTATAATAGCTGTCTCCTGAGTCAGATGGCTTCGGGGCTTATCCAAAATCGACGCCCCGCCAGCGCGCGACGGCCCATGCTCTAGGGATAAGCTCGGACTAAAGGAGTCATTACCTCAGTGCCCTCAGTCGGCACCCTCACATGCCCTCATCCGGCCTCATTACCTCAGTGCCCCCAGTCGGTACCCTCACAGGCCCTTAGCCGGCCTCAGTATCTCGGTGCCCCCCAGTCGGCATAACCACTCCCTGACACCAGACTACCAGAAGCTATACGGGGTCGGCGCAAGGCTTTGGTCATCCTGGCCACCAACAGCGGATATCTCGCCGAGGTATTGATATGTCTGCCACAGCTTGTCCCCCGTACTTCGACCACATGCCCTGGTGTCAGGCCGAGCGGCGCCCAACGGCGCCAACTCTTAAGTTGACAGGGCCTCTTTCCTTAACGCAGCATGTGCCGCTTTACCCTGCCACCCCTGGGCATCCGTTACCCCTGTCCTCGCTACGCGACGGCGGGTGGCAGACGAGGCAGAACCTGTCAGCTTCCCCGGTTACATATACTTCTCACTTCGCATTTCCTAAGTACGCGCGATAGTGCAATTCTCATACTGTTCTATTGCTTTCCATCGCCACCGTCGTGTACTGATTTGACCGTCGGAGTGCCTGACCGGGGACTTTTTCCGGCGGGTTCTAACGGTCTCTGTCTTGCAGGTTGGGAGCGACCCAGCTCGTCACGCCATTTCAGCGACCTCGCCCCCCTCGGAGACTCGTCCGGCTGTAGGGATGTCTAGCTCACTTCACGACAGGATCACTATCTTAAGTAGTTGCGCCAAGTCAACCTCCACGAGTGGTGTGTGCACTCTATTGAATCCTTGTACAATTTCATACACACATTGGAATCACAAACAAACCTAATTTAAACTATTTGCTCAACCCATCAAAATACCACGGCCGAATACCATTTAGGAAATGATTGCACCGCCATGACCTACTCATGTTCCACAGAATTCATGTGTTGTTTCTGTTATGGCGGACTTAGTCCAAGGGTTGCGACACACGACATTTGGTTGTGATGCTCGTAGCTTAGACACGTTGGGATCGACTTGGATGGTCAATGATGGCATGGCCGATTCAGCATCGACCACCACCCCGTAGACTTAGTTTGCTCCACAAATAGCGACATGCAATAATTTGGTTGTCATCTTCAACTGGTGAAGTCTCCATATCGTTTGCTACTGTGGACTTAACCTTTAAACAACAATGCACAATGTTTGATCACTGTGACTTTAGAGGCAAAGTACTACAACAAAATATACTATTCTGAAAATTTGCTAGGCTCTTCTTGCGAGCACTAAGTTTAAGATCCAAAAAATTAAAGGGGTATTTAGTAGGCTTATTTTTCATTTTCATTTTCTATAGAAAATGTGATTTTTGGAAAACATGTTTGGTTTGCATTTTCTAACCTTGTTTTCCAGAAAATGATATAACATTTTCTGAAAAACTAGAGAATGAAAGAAAGTCATTTTCCAGAAAAAGAGAAAATATGATTTTCTGGAAAATAAAAATAGAAAATGGAGCAAACCAAATACCCCTAAACTACTAATTGACTCTCGAAACACCTGGACAACAGAGAGATAGAAGGGTTCAATGGCAACTTTTGTCAACTTCCTAGCTAGGCTATTAAAATAGAAGTGCCAAATTCTTCTAAGCTCTAATTGCATCAAACTAAATTCAAATTGGCACCCCTCTAATTATAAACCAAGTTATGAACATACGATAGGGGATCTAAAACTAATCCCTTAGAAACCCATACACAATCGCAAGGCTTGCGGAGCAGACACATGCATGATAAACAAGGGATTATGGATTAGGGAAGACCTCGAGTCTAATTGACAATTGCCCGTGCTTCGTCTAAGGCAGAAGAAAATAACGAACGTTGGTAGTAAATTAGGACCATATCCTTTTCTTGTGGTATAGATATCCCTACTGGATTACACATGAAAGACAGTTGGATTCAGAAAAACATTATCACCAAGAGATTCAACTCGAGAAGAACAAGAGAAACAAGTGCAATGATACATCAAGAAGTGTCATATCATTTTCATGGTTGGTCATGTGTCACTTCGCCTCAGCTCACAGAGTATCCAGTCAAATTGTTTGTTTTTGCTTGATATATCAAGCAAGAAGATGCCTACTGGCATGCATAGAACCAGGACCAACTTGTGCAACTTTGTCTACAAAGATAGTTGAAAACTTGTCTTTATGCCCAAATAGGAGAAAGTTCCTCCTAAACAGGATACTCGATCATTCTTTTAAAACAAAATAGTCTATAATTTAAAGAGCTACAAGAAATGATATAGAAAATTATACTATATGACAAAGGATAGAATATATGACATCCTTTGTGGAGTCCTCCACCACCACATGTGTGTTCTATAGGATGAGAGAAAGCGTTGTGTGGTGAAGCATGAGGCTTTACTCGCCAACTCTATCGATCTAATTTGTGTGCGTTTATTCTTATCCGGGCGCTTTCGGAGCTCCATCATATCCACTAGGCACAACACGACGAGCAATGCTTGTTGAGGGTTGAGACATGACTTTTATTTCTCGAATCTTTGAGTCCTACAAGTAATGGATGTTGAGACGACTTATCTAAATGAGCTTTTGATAATTTATTATTTTAATATTAACTTCTCATTTTTATTTTTTTAAAAAATATTAAAATTAAAGCAACGATTATTCAAGCTATTATAATACTCTATTTTCTTGTAATTAATTTTTCTTTTTTTCATTGCCTCTATTTCCTCTTGTATACTATTAGAAAATTAACTAGATCCATTAAATTCTTTTTTATACACTAATACAAAATCAATTGGATCCACTAAACTTATCTTATAATTGAAGAACTTCTTTCAGATAGAAGAGAGATCAATATTAATTCCCTTTCTAATTGAAAATTTCTACATCTTCATTCAATAGTGATTTTGGATGGGAAAAAAATTTCTTCCATCCCTTAGACATTTGATTGTTGATTATAAACTATCCCATAATTTATTTTCTTTCACATAATCTAGTTTGGGATGAATGTAATAATAATAATTTTGAATGTATAAAACATTTAGAAAAATAAATAAGAAGATAAAATTTTGGGAGGAAGGTTGTCTATCTTCAAGATTAATTAAATGAGTTTTAGACACCTGAATTATCAATAATAATAATAATAATAATAATAATAATTTTGAATGAAGTTTGAGTAGTCTTCTGGTTTTCACACTTTGACTCTTTCTATCGATAACATCAATTTGTTATACACAAATCAAATAGATAGAGAAGTTGATATCAATTGAGTTGCAAAAAAATAATTAACGAGGTTTTTTCAATCTCGGGCTATCAGTCCTGTCCCATGAAAGTTTTTCATCGGCAGCTAGGTAAATCAGGAAGCGCTCGTGGTGGGCGATCTAAAAGCCCAGCGTCTCAAGGTTCGCGCCTCATTTGGGTCTCAAGGTTCGCGCCTCATTTGGAAGAAAAATTCCTGTAAATACGCCATAGCTCAGGATCGAACCGCAGATACCTGAACAGTAACTAGTCGCCCTACCGTTGCACCACAATCCGGGGTCTCAATTGAGTTGCAAAGCATTTTATCAAAGTAAATAAAGATTCTTTACAATGAAAATCAATAAAGAAAATTTAAAGACAATAGGATTCCGAAATATGTGGTCACATTGAAAGCTCATTAAAGATATACGATAAGTTATTGTCTAATAATTACATAGAGTCGTATGATCAATAGTACGCAAGGTAAGTGTGCCCACTTATTGATAGAAGACTCAACATGGTTACTTCATCTTGATGGGTCAAATCTCCGGGTTTGTGCACACTTAATTTTCGCATAGATGTCATTTTTCCCATTAATGCATGAGAAGCCCATGGGCCGATCATGTGTACGCCTGATGGACATGTATCAGCGATCTCAGACGCACAAAACGAAACTCGTGGACGGGAGGAGCTCCACACGTTGCTCTCAACCGACAGCGTCGGATGACGCGCCAGGATCCACGCTCCGCATGCGCAGCGGATCCCGATCCCGGACGGGAAATTTTTCACAAAAACTCCTCCGCACGCACCCGCCACACACACGCATCACGTGGCGCGCCGGGCATCGCACGGCTGGGATTGCCTGGGACCACCACGTTATCCAGCCAGCTCGGCGGGGCGACGTGGCGCGTCGCCGACCAGGACAAGATACGGGCGGCTCCTGGGCTTCCCAAAACAGAAGTGTACTGGGAGCAGACCAGTCAGGTGGGCCAGCCGACATGCCAATTATATCCACTGCCCGATCAGACAAGATCTGAAAACTACGACGCGATACGATCCAAATTCCAAGAAACACGCACCGATAGATTCTCTCACATGAAGGTACGTATCTACGCGTACAAATCTATATATGTATTTTAAGCAAAATTCCATTTTGCCCCCTCCCCCACTTTCTCTACTTTTTTTAATTCCTCCATCGGAATTTAAAATATTATAAAAAGAAAAAGGCCGGACGAAGATGTGGCTAAAAGACGCCCGATATATCGGTCCACATGTCTTGGCCATTAATTATTTAATTAATCAGGACTGGTGGAGGCGATCGTCGGCATCCTCTATTCTGATCTATATCTGCCATGGCCGCGGCCTCTGCTTCCACTCCCAGATCGGCTAGCTCTGAAGCCATGGAGAGAACTAGCCAATGGTACTCTACTTTGTCGACTGATATTTTAGATTGAATTTTGTGAATTTACTGAATTATTTTGAAATCCAGGGTCTTCTCCCAAGATCTCCCCAGCGACATCATCGTCCAGGTCGGGAAGGTTACTTTTCAGCTGCACAAGGTATATTCCGGCGAGTTCTGGCTTTCTTTTGTGTTCTTTGTTGGTGTGGTGGTGTGATGTGTGTGGATGCATGCAGTTTATGCTGGTTGCCAAGAGCGGGCTGATCCGGCGGAAGGTGATGGAGTCGGAGAGGGCCGACCTGGGGAGCGTGGATCTGTCGGAGGTGCCCGGCGGTGTGGACGTGTTCGAGAAGGCGGCTAAGTTTAGCTATGGTCATAACTTCGAGATATCCGTCAACAACGTGGCGGCGCTCCGGTGCGCCGCCGAGTATCTGCAGATGACGGAAGAGTACTGCCGCGGGAACTTGGTGCAGAGGACCGAGGAGTTCATCGGCCAGGCGGCGCTCAAGACGCTCCCGTCCGCCGTCGCGTTGCTCCGATCCTGCGACGCTCCTGATCTACTTGCTTCTGCGGAGCATAGTCGGATCGTCAGCCGCTCCGTGGACGTCATCAGCTTGAAGGCCTGCAACGAGGCTAACTTTCCGACGCGATCGCCGTCGGACTGGTGGGCCGGCGAGCTCTCGTCGCTCTCTCCCGCCTCGTTCCAGAAGATCCTGACTGGCATGAAATCCCGCGGCGCCGCCCCTAAATCCCTCGCCACCGCCATCGTGGCCTATGCCGAGAAGTCCCTGCCGGACCTCCTCCCCCTTTCCGCCGGCGTCGTGTCCTCCACCCCCTGCGGCGACGCCCGCACCCGCCAGCGCGGCCTCCTCGAATCCCTCGTCTCTATTCTCCCGCCGGACCGCGACGCCCCCCTCCCCGTCGGCTTCATCTGCTGCCTCCTCCGCGCCGCGATCTTCCTCGGCGCCTCCGCGGCCTGCCGGAGGGAGCTCGAGGGCCGGGCCTCCATCTTCCTCGACCAGGCCACGGTAGCCGACCTCCTCACCGTCACTCTGGACTACTCCGGCGACCGTGTGGTGGACCTAGAAAGCGCTCGCCGGATCGTGGCCGGCTTCGCCGAGAGAGAGGCCAGCGCCGGCGGCGGCATGATCTACGGCGCCGGCTTCAATGGCGTAAGCTGCTCGTCGGCGGTGCAAAAGGTCGCACGAACCGTGGACAGCTTCCTCGCCGAGATAGCCACCGACGACGAGCTTTCCGTCTCCAAGTTCGCATCGATCGCCGGCGCTCTCCCTAAGTCCGCAAGGCGGTTCGACGATGACCTGTACCGCGCCGTCGACATCTATCTCAAGGTGGAAATCCCCAACTCCATTAATGCACGCTCTTAATTCCTAGGTAGCTAGCAAGCTAATGAATCAAATTCCCACTACAAATAAAATCGACGATGCAAATTAAATGCAGGCCCATTCCGGATTGGACGAGATCGAGAGGGAGAAAGTGTGCAGCGTGATGGATCCCCTGAAGTTGTCCTACGAGGCGCGGCTCCATGCGTCGCAGAACAAGCGACTGCCCTTGCAAATCGTGCTCCACGCTCTGTACTACGACCAACTACAGCTTCGCAGCGGGGAGGAGGCAGGGGCCGTTGTGGCCGGGATACGGGAGCCGAGCCTGAAGGTCGACGTCTCGTTGATCAGAGAGAACGAGGCCCTGCGATCCGAACTCGCGAAGATGAAGATGTACGTCTCCGACATGCAGCGAGGAGGAGGAGGAGGACAGGGGATGAGTGGGGTGAAGGTGGCCGGAAACAAGAAGTCCTTCTTCTCCTCTGTTTCGCGAACTCTCGGCAAGTTCAACCCCTTCAAGCAAGCTGGTTCCAAGGATACTTCCAACATTGACGATGGAGGAGAGGTGACAAAGCCAAGGAGGAGGAGGTTCTCCCTATCCTGATCCATCACAATTGCATGCGGTGGTTATCAACAGCAAGTGTAGGATATATACTTACTATCCATCCATATCGAATTGATCGACGTCGCGCGATAGTATTGTTCCAAATGAAATTATATATGATTTGTGTTTTAAGCTGTCGTTGGTGATCATGTGGGCTTGTTGTATATACCTTAACTGCGTTGCATTATCAGGTTTGTTTGGTTGAGAAATGTAAATGAGGAGCATGAGAAGAAAGTAGTATATAAAGGCGTTTATTTATGATGTTAGCAAAACTTTAGTATTGGAAAATAGTATACGGACCGACACTTTTTGTATATCCTTAAAACTTTATACTTGTAGTGTTCTATAGATTTTATGGACTGTTTTTTACCAAAGGATAAATCTGAGAATTGGTATTTATTAAAAAGTATATCAGGGTTTTATTTTTAGCAAAGAGTATATCCATTTTAGTGAACTTCCTCTTATATCCTTCCTGGCAAGTATTGTCTTTCTCTTTCTCTTTCTCAGTAACGAATCCCGAGACATCTGAACCAGCTTTTTCAGACTTTTCATTTTAAAATAATATATTATAGAAATCGACTAAAAAACATAAGATAAAGAAAAAAAATATTTCAGTTAAAAAAAACATCTCCTTCAGTGATTTCAAGAATATAAAAAGATGATTTTTTATATTTGATTAATATAAATTAATATATTTAATAATATTTAATAAATATATTAATATATATAAAAACCTATCAAAACACGTGATTTCATATTCAAACGCAGGACCTGAAATCATCCTAAGAGGGTCTGAAGTCATCTGACTTCAGGCCCTGTGTAGGCATGAAGTCAGATGACTTCAAACCCTGCGTGCATTTAAAATTTTTTTCATTTTAAAAATATTTTTTATACTATTTAATCATGATTTATTAAATTAATTATTTATAGGGTAATCTTTTATGTTCTAAACTTCTAATGATTATAATTTATGTTGCAATAGGAGTTTTTTAGTCTATCAGTGGGGTTTTACCAAAACCCACTAATGGACCTAAGATATTTGGATTTCTCAAAATTTAATATCAATAGTTAGAGTTGAACTAGGAGATGGTATTTTTGGTGTTCAAACTTCTAATGATTATAAATTATGTTGCAATAGGAGTTTTTTAGGTCTATTAGTGGGTTTTCACCAAAACCCACTGATGGACGCAGGAATGATCTTTGATTGTAGACTCATACTACATTTCGAAAGACCTCGAGGTAAGTATGCTAGAACAATTATTTTCTACATTTAAACTTCATGAATCTAGATGTACAGAATAAAAAAGGTGAACTGGTCAGAACTTAGCACTGAAAGCCAAAATAGACGAATCAAATTCAAACACGTCGCTCGACGATGATGAAAACGCATACATGGTAAGAAAATTTTTAAAATTGTTTAAAACTAATAATTTAATAAGTCATAGGTAAAGAAACTGCTTCAAAGAAAAAGGTAGGTTCGGTGTTACAACTATCAAGAAGAAAGATACATCAAAGACAACTATCCTAAATTGAAAAATAAAGACATAAAAAAAACCTAGTCGAACCAAGCACAAGAACCTAAAGGCAACTTGAAGCGAATCATCTTCCTCGGAATCTGAACTTGAAGAATATGTTGGTATTGCACTAAAGGCAAACCACTAGGCAGTAGATAACGAAAGCTCATCTGAGATGAGCATCGAGAGCATCGATGAAAAGGGAGCATAGATTACAAACCTGACAATGTAAGTGAGGTACGTAACCTCTCTCTTGATCAAATGTATGATGTCATTCAGATGTTAAATAGATCGCTATGCAAAGTATGAACAAAATACATAAAGTTAAAAAAAGGATAACATTGAATTAATATTGAACTTATAAGCATGTCCACTAGAATTGCATGATAAAATGCAAGTTGAAAATTCAAAGTTAAAGGAATAAATAGAATTATTAAAAAAGAATCAACATACTCAAAATTAAATATTTTACAAAGTTTAAAATTTTGATATAATTGAGGATTAAATTGATATATTAAAAAGCATAGGGGCTAAATTATAAATGTATCCAAAAATTATATTCCATCCAATTTTTTTTATTAATTCCGTAGGTAAAAATTTATTTTAGGTTCCTAAATCAGTGTTGAAGTGTTAGTTATTATTTTTGAGAATGCTAGAAATTAATGTTCTTTTTGTCATGTTGGAAATTTTTTAAAAAGACTCTTTTTTTTAAGTAAATTTATGTTGAAAATTTTCAATGATTGACACCATTTACATCTACCCACAGATAATATTTGAAGTTTTTTTTATCTTTCGATGAATTTTCATGATTTTTTAAATAAAACATAATTTTTTTAATTTTAAAAATACTTCTAAGTTTATTTTTGAAAAACTTAATTTTTCAGAGGTTAACCATTATATTTTAACTTTTACAAAAAAATTATCAAAATTTTTCAAAGTCAAAATACATTTTAAGCAATTATTAACTAAATTTTATACATCTATCAATAAATTATTTTTAAATACTCAACAGAAAGTATTTTATCTTGAAATTTTTTAATTGATCAAGTATGGTATATTGACATGTTCTCAAAAGTTTTCGCAAATTTTGGATAAAAAGATAATTTTCTATATAAGGAAGTTTTTAAACTTAAAAAAACTTGAAAATAGATTTTTGACGAAAATAAATTTTTCTGTGACTCTTGAAAAATAACAAGTTGTTTTGGACAATGAAAATTATTTCTTCTATTTTCTTTCTTCTAATTTTTTAATTTTTTTTAAAAAAAAATTTCCTTAACCATTTTTTTAGATGTTGATCCTGTCGACAAACGAAAATCAGTTCTCGCCCGACTGACTCGGTCTGACCAAGACGACCCGGTCTGCTGTCGCTCGGGGGTCGGGCTTGTGCTCAAATAGGGATAAGGCTCAAGTCACTCGGCTCGGACCAAAATGGAGCTCACAAAGTGGTGGTGTGGTTGCAAAATGGCAGCAATCTCCTTTTGGAAGCCCCAAGGGGGGTTTATATAGGGGAAGGAAAGCTCTCTGTCATGCCAGAGATGTCCTGTCTTATTAAGGATGAGTCAGTTGGCAGACTGAGACAGTGGCCCTATGAGACTGACATAGCCGCCTGACACCCTGTCCCAACTGTCTCTTCTGGCTCTCATTAACATTCGGCGGCTTTGTCAGATGGTTATGCCAGGTGATGATTATCACTGACAGAGGCAGGCAGTAATTATTCAGTCGACTCGCTATAACTCCCAGGCCAAGTCGGTCGGGCAAGCTTGGATCTTCAGCCTGCATTTATGGAGCGAACTCGAGTCATTTGGCTAGGGACTCTCGACCCCAAGTGACTGACCCCGGGTGACCGGTCCTGAGTGCCTGACCTCAGATGACCGACCTCGAGTGTCTGACCTTGGGTGACCGACCCCGAATGTCTGACCTCGGGTGGCTGACCCCGAATGTCTAACCTCGGGTGGGTCGACCCCGAGTGCTGTCCTCGGGTGACCTACCCCGAGTGTATGACCTCAGGTGACCGACCTCGGGTGACTGATCCCGAGTGCCGTCCTCAGGTGACCGACCCCGAGTGTCTGACCTCGGGTGACCTACCCCGAGTGTCCGACCTCGGGTGATCGACCCCGAGCGTCCGCCCTCGGGTGACCGACTTTGAGTGTTTGATATCGAATCAGGGCCTTATCTGCCTTGACCATCGTTCCTCTATCTAAGCCTTAGGCCCGGCTCATGAGACCAAGGGCAACTCGACTTAACTTCCTCTAATCCGGGTCACGCTAGATTGGACCCGACCGGACCTTCAATCCTTTCAAAAACCACTCGCCCGGATCACAAGCCTCCCCTTCAAGTCTAGTCGAAGGAGGCGCGTAGTCTGACTGACTAGGCTCCTGACCCGGTTGGCCAAACTCCTCTTCGACTTCCCGAGTATCGCCTCGTATTCGTAATCTTCCTCTTTAAATGCCAAATCTCCCGTCAAATCACCCATTATGGCGAGGACACGTGTCACCTCCCGACTGGGAGCCTCTGACATCGAAACTGTTGGAAATTCTAGGCCGCAAAAATCGCTTTTTGCGTTGCGGAAACCCCAGAAGTTCGGCCACGGATCCGTGCGAACATAAAATAAATTACGAGTACGAGTTTAATCTACATTAGATCTACATGATAAGAATCATTACCCTTGACGCGTAGCCCTTCGCTTTCCCGCTTGTCCAAAAGGCCGCCGGATCTCGTAGAGTATCAAAGCAGACACTCCTCTATACGTATCCACGCGAACAAATGAAGATGGATCAAAACCTTAGGTGTGCTAGCACCCTATAGGTTTCGGCCAAGAGGAGAGGTCGAAGAAACACTCCCACCAAAAATCAAGAGAGAAGAAGAAAAGCCTCACCAAAATGAAACAAAACATCGGTTTTGTTCCTCATGGTGGCCGGCCACTTAATGGCCATTAATGGCCATTAGGTGGCCGGCCATAATGGCTATTAAGTGCCATTAGGTGGCCTTCCATATCCCCTTTCAATTTGAATTCGAAATTCAAATGGGGGGAAACCAAGTCATCACTTGGTCAAACAAAGGTGAGGTGGGTTTTGGTCAAGTCAAACTTGCCTTTTATGGACTTTCCATAAATAGTCAAGTCAAACTTGACTCCATTTCTTCTCCCATGTCAAGTCTAACTTGAAGTGGAACCAAGTCAAGTCAAACTTGATTTGGATTTAGGTCAAGTCAAACTTGCCTTTTATGGACTTTCCATATTTAGCCAAGTCAAACTTGACTTCAATTTTTCTCCATCTATTTGTTCTTTGCGTGTGACCCTATAGGTTCTTGTAACGTTGGCAATGCTTCTAACCTCTTAGAAACATAAGCAATGAGCGGTATCTAGCAACACATCATTGCTACCCAAGTTACAAGAATGTTGAGATCCAACATCACCTTGTGACTAATAATTGTGACTCTCACAATATATGATAATGTCCCTCTATCCTTGATATCTAGATTGACTCAATTGAGGCATAGACCGTGTCATCCTCGAGTCAATCTATATCTTGAACTCCAAGTAGACTCACACTAATCAAATGAGCTCAATATCTCATATTGACTCACTTGGGCATGGCCATGCACTTTGTGGTCTCACTCTATCAAGAATACGATATCGCTCCCGTCATATAGGAGGGATAGATCCCATCTACATCACTCACATCCCTCTCCATAATTTGTTACATACCCAGTAATCGCCTTTATAGTCCACCCATTTACGGGTGACGTTTGACGAAGCCAAAGTACGTAACTCCTTATGTAGGAATCCATGGTGACTTCAGGTCCAAGGACTAATAGTCATACTAATAGCCACATGAGAAAGTATATGACACTCATATAACGATCCATGATACTTTCTCATGGGGGTCATTCAGTATACATTCTCCAATGCATACCCATGTGTCAACTTGATATCTCTATATCATGACTTGTGAGATCAAGTCATCATGTTGACCTACATGCTAGCCTCTACGTATTAACATTGTCCTGAATGTTAATACTTGACTAGGAATTATTTAGAGTAGTGTTCTCTATATCATCTCACTATCGATTCAACCAATCGATTGATATAGATAAGAACCTTCTACTCAAGGACATTATTATACTTAGCTAATTGGCACAAATACACGTAAGTATAATAACCATAAAACATGCCTTTATTTATACATAGGAATATGATACAAATTAGTCCATACAATCATTACATGATCGGCTCTAGGGCTCTCACCAACAATCTCCCACTAGCACTAGTGCCAATCACTGTAGTATCTAATACCCAATGATCTAGTGTGACCATCATGCTTTGTCTGTGCCAAAGCCTTGGTCAGGGGATCTGCGACATTCGCCTCTGTGGGTACTCTGCATATCTTCACATCTCCTCTATCGATGATCTCTCGAATGAGATGGAAGCGCCGTAGTATATGTTTGGTCCGCTGGTGTGAGCGAGGTTCCTTAGCCTGCGCAATAGCCCATTATTGTCACAATAGAGCTCTATGGGATCTGCAATGCTAGGAACCACCCCAAGCTCTGCAACGAACTTGCGGATCCAAACTGCCTCCTTTGCTGCCTCTGATGCAGCAATATACTCAGCCTCTGTTGTAGAATCAGCAACTGTGTCCTGCTTCGAACTCTTCCAGCTCACAGCGCCGCCATTCAGACAAAACACGAACCCTGACTGCGACCGATAATCATCCTGGTCGGTTTGGAAGCTGGCATCACTGTAACCCTTTACAGTTAGCTCCTCATCGCCCCCATATATCAAGAAATATTCTTTAGTCCTTC